>CM076578.1:1580020102-1580307602 GCA_034641835.2 Pinus albicaulis
TGTGTTTCTTATGTGTGATGATTGTTCTGTTCTTTCTGCACCTATTTACTGTTTTCTAAACATCTGATGAATGAGTAATGCAATGATCTAAGTCAAGAACTAAATGCATAATTAGATCACTGGATATACGCGAGTTTTCTAAAGGATATCCACGTATATACGCGAGTTGGCTTCAAGAAAGTAGCGTATGGTTTTTTAAGAAATAAATATCAAAGTTTTATTGTCTGCACTAAATACTGATTCACCCCCCCCCCCTCTCAGTATTTTTCCCAACACCTTCTTTACTTTCTGTCATAAATCATCCATAAAAGATTTTTATACCCTTGCACGGGACTATCAAATATTTTTTCAAACGATTTGATCTCCAGACACGGGGGATCAAACATGAATCTTTAATTTTGAGTCACGGGTCTCTTGGATGTGGGAATTCTTTGGCTATTTAAAGAATTTCATGAGCCAAGGAGAGGCATTCGGGTCTAGAGTCTAGATTAAGATCAGAGAAGCCTGCATCTCTGTGTGTAAGCATAGGGAAGAACCTAAAGTGGCCTCGTATTTGAGGATTTGAGTCTTGGTTAATCTTTAGACTGAGTCTGCTTTGTGTGCCAGGTAGCCTACAAATTTCTCTTGCCATGCAAGGATATTTATTTGTTAAATGCCACAGCAGTCTATCTTAGTGAAGATCGAGTCCTATTATTGTTGTGTATTACCATCCAGTTTCATTCAGTAATAAAATGATATCAGAGCAGTGTTTCACGACTCTTCCTGGGAAGAAGTTCTAATCTCTTAGTTTTTAAACGCCATCGATGCCATCCTCGGCTTAGTAGGCAACAGACATTATCGAGACTCAAGCAAACTCTAATGTTCCCACCAATATGCTCAAATGAAATAACTTGGCTTTGATACCATTTTATTACTGAATGAAACTGGATGGTAATACACAACAATAACAACGTTTTGACAAAATTCTATCTTTACTCTGAATGGCGTCGATGGCATTTGAAGACTAGGAGATTAGAACTTCTTCCTAGGAAGAGGTGCGAAACACTGCTCTATTTGCGATCATGTTTCGCGGCTCTTCCTGGGAAGAAGTTCTAATCTCCTCAAAGTTGTTTGTAGGTAAATGTGAGTAGGTAAATATGATTAGATATAGGTAAATATCTTCAGTTGATTATTTTCTAATAGATTCAATTGGAATCAAAGTTGTTTGTAGGTAAATATGATTAGATCTAGGTAAAAAGAAATCTTGTTATTGTTGTGTATTATCATCCAGTTTCATTCAGTAATAAAATGGTATCAGAGCCAGGTTATTTCATTTGAGCATATTTTTGGGAACATTAGAGTTTGCTTGAGTCTTGATATTTTTTGTTTCCTGCTAAGCCGAGGATGGCGTCGATGGTGTTTGAATACTAGGAGATTAGAAATTTTTCCCAGGAAGAGCCGCAAAACACTGCTCTGTTTGTGATCATGTTGCTGATAAAACTGGTACACAGCATTTTGACAAAATTCTATATTTACTCTGAAACTGCATCTTTTTTTAAAAAGTCTTCCTCTATATCCATATTTCTTAAGTATCATGCAATCATTATCTGCATCTAGTTCTCATCATGAGTTTGGAGACAAATCATTTCATGAAATCTTAAAGGAACAAGAAGAAGAAAACATAGAACGAAGAAACTCTAATGTTACAGAGTCTGTAGTTCTTGATCGATCTATTAATTTATTTTCAGAACCTGTTGCTTCAGATTCTTGGACCCTTTCAAAAATTGGCCCAAATAATGTTTATAAGAATCTAGGATTACTGGATTCCATCCAGTTCTGGCGATATAAGGTGAAAGAGTAAGTTGTGCAAAATACCTCTAATAATAACATCCTTCATTCTTTAAACATTATAAACCAGCTAGAGTTTGATGCCGCCTGAAAAGCTGGTTATAATTTTTCTCATTTTGGCCATGTCCAAATCGGTATTTAGCCTCTGCATAGAAAAGGTCAAGATGTTGAATTATTTTCATGTGTTTTTGATAGAAGATGGAGAACTTTCCCTAAATCTCTCATTGGTGGATGTCAAGGCACCCTTGCCTATGGTCCTGCTTCATGGTCCTGCTTTCCTGACTTCTCTATATCATTAACAGATCCCAATGCTATCAATGCTTTAATGCTAGGATTACAGACTCATGGTTATGATGATTTTGATGATGACAGTAAGAATATCGCCATCTGGTGGTCCTCTGTCATCAAATTCTATAAAAAGACCACTCCTTCCATGATTAAATCTGTATCATCCCAGTCAGAATTCACTACCCCGATAACCCATGATTATGGTATGAATCTCATAGCCCCTCAGATGATTCCTAGATATGCACTCAAACCCCCCACAGAATGGGTTACTAAATGGGAATCTATCAGAAAACCTACTCAACCATCACTAGTAAATTCTTATACAATATGTACTACCAAATATGGTAATGTACATACTATTTTCCTAGAATCTCATGTTGAGCGTGGTGGACCTTCTGTTAATATTTCCACATCTGTAAATACTACTCCCACATTTACAGTTGATCCTATATTTGTAGATACTGTAAAAAGATTAGTCTTGAGTGAAATTTCTTCATCCAGCAACCCTTTAGCTGTTGTCTCTCACCATCCCCATTGTTCAAAAACCTTCTGTCAATTCTCTTCACAACCCCCAAATCCACATGGAAATATTGAAGAAGACAGAAGAAGAATAAATATGATTACTTTTGTTCCCGACAAAAGTAAGACTGAAGAAGGATACACAAGGACACGTTTCTTCAATATCCATGAAGAAATAATTATCCATTCAACACATCAAAACAATCATCAGGGTTTAGGATTTATTGATGGATCAGAAATCCCATCATACAGAATGAATCCTAGAAAAAAAATTCCAAAGCATGTAGAGATTCCTTCAGATAGTGAAATCATTGCATTTTTGAAAATCTACAAAGGAATCGATCCATATGATCTTGAAGATCAATGGAAGAAGAAAATGTTCAATTGGGACATTTTCACTCATAAATCTGAACACAGGTATGTTGAAGAACTTAGACTTCTACCTAAAGAAGAAAGAAAAATCTTCAACAATCAGAAAAATGACGAATGGAAAAATTGGATGAAGTCCAACAATCAATGGATTTCTTTTTATGAATGGTATTATCCTTCCTCAAATCAGATAGAAGAATCCTTAAGGAAAATTTTCTTAAATCAGGCTAGACATAAAAGGATTCAAAATGTTGATAATTTTGTAGCAGAAAAGATGGAATCAAATCCTGTCACTATTCCATCTCCACTAATGATTCCAGAATTTTCTCCTAAAATTCAGAACATGCTATCCGAACCTAACCTTCCAAGAGATTTGCAAGCCATAAGGACAAAAGGAGAAAAAATAATAACTGATATCTGTAGTTGTTTGCAGGTAAATATGATTAGATCTAGTTCCCCAGAAAAGAATAAATGGGAAATTTTTTATGGAGAGATCTATGAGACAAACAATTATTTTACTCCATGGAAAAACTTTGTCATCAGGAAACAAGACGAATTTTTTTTTAAACTTTTTCCGATCCAGACAGAAGATTCAGTAAAAGACACTATCCTTGCCACAAAATGGACCAATATTGCTCTTTCCAGTTTGGAAAAATACTTAAGAGATCGGCATAAATCCATATAAGAAATGAATAACATTCTAAAAGACATGATGAAAATAATGTTGCAGAAACAGGATTATGCTTTGGTTTGTTTAAATGATAATATCAATACCTTAGCAGAGAATGATAAGAATATAGCTGAAAGTCTGGATAAACTTAGAATATCCACAGACAGAAAAATCATTCATGCAGCTATAGTGCATGGGAAAGAAATTGTTAAGGTAAATTTGAGCCTTGATATTATCAAGAAATAGGTTTTAAATGTTTCCAATTCCATTGATTCGTGGAAAAAGAAGCCTTCCTCTGATGCATATAAGTCCACTACCTTGTTTAGTGAGCCTTCATCACAGATGCCATACACCATATCTGGCTCTGTATCAAGTTTGATAAAGGAGCCTGTAGAAATTGAATTTCCCAAACCAGGAACTTCTTATCCTTACAGTCTTTTTGCAGCCCCCGGCTATTTTGGTCATCTCAAATCAAATCACATAACCTCCTCAAAACCTAGTTCTTCAACTAGTTCCTCTCTCACTGAGTGGATCAAGAAACAAAAGCAAAGGAAGAAAGTGCAAAAGAAGAAAAATCACTAGAAAAATGGTATGATGAAAAGTAAAAAGAAGATACAAGTTTACATAAGATAGAGATAGAAGAGGAAGAACCTTCTTTAGAAAAACTTGAGGAATATGTACAGAATTTCTCTCCTCAGGACAAAATTCAGGTTGGCATCCTTGACGACAATACAATCCATGCGACCACATCCAGATCCACATGGAATTCTACCTGGTCCCCTGCCCCAGATAGAAGCGATTTAATGAAATCTGAATATCATAAGGATTGGTCTGCATCTTCCACTTATTCGTGGAATATTGATAATTGCACTAAAGCAGAAGTTTTGTCTGTAATGCACTCCATGCTTGTTTGTTACAGAACATATTTAGCTGATGATATTGGACCCATTAATTCTACCTGAAGAATTATTGGATGATTTGAAGGATCTTTAGATTCATGGTTGAAAGCTGAAAATTTAAAAGATCCTACTTTGTTAACCACATGGGAAAACTCACAAGTACTGAATGCAGATGGTACTGTATATATGGATCCAACCACATCACTTCCTGTAAATAACATGATTGGTTGTTTACTTTATGGCATTACTATGAATTTCATTGGTTTCCCACAAATCAATAATGATTTTACTGCTATTACTCTAGTTGCTATGAAACTCCATAATATGCAGCATTTTGATGAATAATTTAATGAGTTCTTACATCCATTTCACACTCTGTCTCCTAAACTCATTCTTGAATCCAAGTGGAAAGAAATATTCATCTCTTCTTTACCATTATGGGTTTCACAAGCCATAGTCACCAAGCTGTCGAGCAAGATTGGTGATTACAAATTTGGTGTAATCAGGCAAGTAGTCAAGGCCATAATTTTTGAACTCTGCTCGCAAATGAAGATTTCTCGAACAACAACAAATCCCAAAAATCCACATGGTTATCAACAATTGTGCAAGCAATGGCATCTTTCTCCCCCAAAAAATTTAGAGGGGAGAGAACGTAGTACTTACAAGAAAAAAAAGCACTCTTCAAAGAATTTTTCAGGCAAAAGAATCATTCATCAGAAAAAACCAAAAGATTATAAGAAAACACAGCTACTCCAGAAAGAAAGAAGTTAAATGCTACCATTGTGGAAAAAAAGGACATATTTCCCCAAATTGTCCAATTCTAGAAAAAGAAAAAAGAAAGGTAAAAAGAGTGTTTTTTACAAAAATAAATCTAGTAAGGTAAATTATATGAATTATTCTAATAGCTGTGATGAATTAACTAGTGAAGAAGAATCAAATGATGTAAATAGGTTTGATTCTAATACTTCTGACTCTGATGAAGAATACTGCAAAGATCCACACTATGAAGAATGTTTTAAAGATAATTGCGATTGCAGTGACCCAGATGTTTGTCAATGCCATTCCATAAATATGATGAAGCAATCAGAGGCAGATGAACAAACAAGGAATTTTTTCACTTAGATGATGGCAGCTACAGATCCCCAGCTGAAAGACATGTATAAAGAATTGTTGCTTAAGCAATTGAACTCCAGACCATCAAATCAGAATAATCCCAACAGAGGATATGTGCCACCAGCTTCTGTTTTTTCAGTTGAATCTTTGACAAGGCAATTCAGACAAGAAGATTTTTGAGAAGACCTTCAACAGACATTGCCCAGTATTCACAAAGCAATCAAAGAACTAAGAAAGACAGTAAAAGAGAATAGGAGACTTTGCATTGAAAGTCATCAGGACTATCAGCTCATAAAGATGAAGGTTGAAAATGAACCAGGAACCAGTTCGGCCCAACCTGTTTTCTCAGGCTAGACTCAAAATTATATTTACCATCAGAAGCCCTTTAAAGGAGTGGAAATTCATGAGCATCATTCTGATGAAGAAACAGAAGACGATCGAAGTGGTTTAGGCTGCAATCAAATTTATGGAGATGTAATGTACTGTATCAAATTAAAGGTAAGGATCAGTTCAAAAATTGAATATTGGAAAGTTCTTTTGGATACTGGTTCCAGACTTAATATTGTAAGTGATACAGTAATAGATTCTCATCTCAGAAGACCTACTATTTGTCCAAAAGTCACAACAGGTAGTGGTGATATCAGAACCCCCAGTTGATATATTTTTGACAGATTCAATAGGAATCAAAGTTGTTTGTCCCATTGTTACAGGAATGGATTGTGCAATGTATCTAGGGACATATTTCTTTAAGAATTTCCAAAAACATGGAGCAAAGTTTGACCTCCATTCAAGGAGATTCGGCTACTATCTGGAGCTTGAAGGTAAAGAACTATTTTTCCCTTTCATCAATTCAAGTTCTCGTAACAGAATAAAAAGGATTGAAAGATTGGAGAATTTATTAGCAAAGATGGAAAAGAAGAAAGAAATCCTCAGAATTGATGAAAATCTTGAGCAAGGGAAATTTGATAAAGAAATAGCCAATCTCAAGAATAAGTTTTTGGAATGTTGTTCGGAGGATCCCAATGCTTTCTGGCATGTGCACAAACATGAAGTAGAGCTACCATTGAAGAAATATTTTAATGGGAAGCTCAGAAGATCAAAATCCATCCCAATGAACCAGGAGCAGATGATTCTCTGCAAGAAAGATATCAAGGATCTCTTACAAAAAGGATTGATCAGAAAAAGCAAGAGTCCGATAGCCTGTTTTGCATTTTATGTTAATAAACATGCAGAGATAGCCACAGGAAAACCCAGGCTAGTAGTAAATTACAAACCTTTGAATAATTTACTGGAATATGATGCTTACCCACTTCCAAAGCCATCTACCATCTTGGCACAAATCTCCAGATCAAAGATCTTTTCTAAATTTGATTTAAAGTCAGGATTTTGGCAGGTAGGAATTAAAGAATCTGATAAGTGGAAAACTGCTTTTTCAGTCCCTGAAGGCCATTTTGAGTGGAATATAATGCCTTTCGGACTGATAAATGCTCCTTCAGCCTTCCAGCGCATCATGGATGAAACCTTTGAAGGTATGGAAAATTTTCTTAAAAATTATATTGATGACATTTTGGTTCATTCAGAAGATATTCCTGCTCACATAAAACATTTGAAGTTATTTCTCCAAAGAGTTAAAGAAAAAGGAATAGTTCTTTCTGAATCAAAAATGAAATTATTCAGTACAATGATAGACTTTTTAGGTTACAACATTCAGTTTGGCTCCTACCAGGTAATCCAGAGAAGTCTAGAATTCATTGATAATTTCCTGGATGAAATTTTGGATAAAACTCAATTACAGAGGTTTCTAGGAAGCCTTAATTATGTTTCCAAGTTTCTTCAACATTGTGCCCAAGAAAGAAAACTCCTGAATCAAAAATTTCAAAAAGAGCCCATCCCATGGAATGAAGAATGCACCAGAGTTGTCCAGAGGATTAAAGAAAGAATTCGCAGGATCCAGCCTTTAAGTCCAATTCAAGAAAATTGGGAGAAATTGATCTTGAAAAATGCAAGTAATATAGGTTGGGGAGCTGTTCTCTGTCAAGAAAATCCAGAACAAGCAAAAAGTACACTAGAAATGTGCCAATATTCTTCTGGATTATGGTCAAAACCTCAAAAGAATTGGGCAAGTCTCAAAAAAGAACTCAGAGCAGTCTGTTTAGGAATTGAGAAATTCAAATACTTTGTGATCTATACAATGTTTTTAGTAAAAAATGACTGTCAAGCATTAAAATTCTCCATCCAAAAATGTGATTTTGAAGATGTTTCCATGGTAAGATGGATGATGACCCTTAGTCAATATAACTTTGAAATAGAATTCATTCCTGGCCATAAGAATTCTTTTGTTGATATGCTGTCTAGAGAATTTTTAGAAAAGAATTCTATTCATTCTCTATCTTGTAATTTCATTAGAAGATTTGAGGATTATATTGAAATAGAAGCTATTCATGGATGGGTCAGATATGAAAATATCAGTAGTACCAGTCTTCTAGATCATGATGATGACTGGTATCCAATAAAGGAGATAAGATGGAGAGAAGGTATTCCCAATCTCTGGACTTGGGATGATCAAGAAGTTGAAAATGATTTGGCCATTCAAGAGCTTGATTACTTGGTTAACATTGGCAACATATCTTATGAAATATTTCATGAAGATGATAACAGAATTGGAAATTTCAGATTAACAATCAGAAGGTTTGATAATCCTTTCAGGAGAAAAAAATTTGATCCGAAAAGACAAAAGACTGCCTTTTTCCAAATAATGAATTTGGAAAATATTTCTTCTGACTTTTTCTATCATCTCCAATTTGATTTCAGTTATGAAGACTGGCCAACAGACAGAATAAATCAAGAAGATCCTCTTCCAGATTGGTTTGAAGGTAGGTGGAAGATTTACGGACTTACTGGTATTCTTACAATGCCTTATCAACTCACCAGACTGAAGATTGATGGATTCTCTGCACCCGGCATGCTTCAGACAAGAGTTCTGTACAAGACACTTAAAGATCTGATTGAACTAGAGGATATTTCTTTTTTAAATGCTTTGAGAAGATGTGTTCATACTCATTGGTTCGTAGTCCAGAGGATCAGTGCAAGACAGCTTTCTCAGAGTACCGATGGAACTCAAATGGAGTACAATTATTTCCATCAACAATCAGATCCCGATGCCAATCCATTTGAACAGATAAATTTCCTCCAGATGCCTGAAGATCATGAAAGTAATATTTGGGAATCAGAAAAGGAAGTGGCAGTTCAATACTTTTCCACCTATGTAATAGGTCATTTCCGACATAGTTACTATACACCTCCACAAGTTGCATTATTTTTACTGTAAAGTATTTCTAACCGACAATGGAGTTAGACATTTCTTTCATGGGTTCTTAGTAAAAGAATCTCCATTTTGTACACACACTTACACTTAGTACATAGGTATGCCATGGAAGCTCTGCGCGGATGTCACTTCGGTGTTACCCGAAAGCAATGCTTCCTGACATTTTACTTTCTGTCATGTAATAATGGTAAAGATTTTGATACCCTTGCACGAGACTATTAAATCTATTTTGGACGATTTACTTTAAGTTTCCTTATGACATCCATAAAATATTTTGATACCCTTGCACAGGACTATCAAATCTATTTCAGATGATTTTCTTTAGGTAAGGAGATGACCCAAGATTTGATATGTGGGCACGGATGATCAGACGAGAATATTTACTTGTGAGTCATGAGTCTCTCGGATGGATAAATTCTTGGGCTATTTAAGAAGATCTTGGGCAAAAGAGAAGGCATTCGATTCTGAGTCTAGAGTCTAGAGTAAGACTTGAGCATCCTGCGTCTCTATGTGCGAGCATAGGGAAGAATCTAAAGTTGCCGGGTCTTTTAGGATTTGAGTCTTGTTTGATCTTTAGACTGAGTCTGCTTTGTGTGCCAAGTAGCCTACAAATTTATCTTGCTATTCAAGGACATATGTCTGTTAAATGCCACAGTAGTCGATCTCAGGGAATATTGAATCTTGTTGTTGTTGTGTAATATCATGCAGTTTCTATCAGTAATAAAATGGTATCAGAAAATAGTATGGACATTTCCACCACGCTCAGCGTGAGACTCTGGGAAAATAGTATGGACATTACCATCTCTAGTAATAAAATGGTATCAGAGCCAAGTTTGTATTTCGTTGGAGCATATTTTTGGGAACATCTGAGTTTTTTGAGTCTCGATAATGTCTGTTGCCTGTTAAAGCTGAGGATGGCATCGATGGTGTTTGAAGACTAAGAGATTAGAACTTCTTCCCAGGAAGAGCCGCGAAACACTGTTCTGTTTGCGATCGTGTTGCTGATAAAACTGGTACACAACATTTTATAGAATTTTGTTTTTACTCTGAAATAGCATCTCTTTTTTACAAAGTCTTCCGCTATATCTGTATCTCTTCACTTTGCTATGGATACTTTATCTGCATCTAGTTCTCGACATGAGTTTGGAGATAATCTTTTGATAAAATTTTAAATGAACAAGAAGAATTCAATCTAGAACGTAGAAACTCTAATGTTAATGAATCTATCGTTCTTGATCGGACTATTAACTTATATTCAGAACCTGTTGCTTCTGATTCTTTGACCCTTCCAAAAATAGACCCAAAAAATGTTTATAAGAATTTAGGATTACTGGACTCTATCCATTTCTGGCGTTATAAGGTTAAAGAGGAAGTTCTGCAAACTATCTCTAATAATAATATCCTCCATTCTTTAAACATCATCAATCAGCCTGAGTTTGATGCTGCCCGAAAAGCTGGTTAAAATTTTGCTCATTTTGGTCATGTCCAAATTGGTATTCAGCCCCTCCACAGAAAAGGTCAATATGTTGCATTCTTTTCCTGTTTTTTTGATAGACGATGGAGAACTTTCCCTAAAGCTCTCATTGGTGGTTGTCAAGGGACCCTTGCCTATGGTCCTGCTTTCCTGACTTCTCCATAGAATTAACCGACCCCAATGCTATCAATGCTTTAATACTGGGATTGCAGACTCATGGTTATGATGATTTTGATGATGATAGTAAGAATATAGCCATTTGGTGGTCCTCTGTAGTCAAATTATATAAAAAAACCACTCCTGCAATGGTTAAATCTGTCTCATCCCAGTCGGAATTCACTACCCTTATTACTCATGATTATGGTATGAACCTCATAGCCCCCCAAATGATTCCCAGATCTGCACTAAAACCCCCCACGGAATGGGTTACTAAATGGGAATCTATCAGAAAACCTACTCGGCCATCACCTATAAATTCTTCTACAATATTTACTACCAGAGATGGTAATGTCCATACTATTTTCCCAGAGTCTCGCGCTGAGCGTGGTGGACCTTCTGTTAATATTTCCACATCTGTAAATACCATTCCTACATTTTCAGTTGATCCTATATTTGTAGATACTGTAAAAAAATTGGTATTGAGAGAAATTGCTTCATCCAGCAACCCTTTAGCTACTGTCTATGACCATCCTCACTGCTCCAAAACCTTCTGTCAATTTTCCTCACAACCCCCAAATCCACATGGAAATATTGAAGAAGATAGAAAGAGAATAAATATGATTACTTTTGTTCCAGACAAAAGTAACTCTGAAGAAGGTTACACAAGGACACGTTTCTTCAACATCCATGAAGAAATAATTATTCATTCAACACAACAAAATAGTCACCAGGGTTTAGGATTTGTTGATGGATCAGCTATTCCATCTTACAGAAAGAATCCTAGAAATAAAATGCCGAAGCATGTAGATATTCCTTCAGACAGTGAAATTATTGCATTCTTGAACATCTATAAAGGAATCAGTCCATATGATCCTGAAGATCAATGGAAGAAGAAAATGTTCAATTGGGACATTTTCACTCATAAATCTGAAAATAGGTATGTTGAAGAACTTAGACTGCTGCCTAAAGAAGAAAGAAAAACCTTCAACAACCAGAAGAATGAGGAATGGAAAAATTGGATGAAATCCAGAAACCAATGGATTTCTTTTTATGAATGGTATTATCCTTCCTCAAATCAGATAGAAGAATCCTTAAGAAAAAGTTTCTTAAATCAGGCTAGACAGAAAAGGATTCAAGATGTTGATAATTTTGTAGCAGACAAGATGGAATCAAATCCTGTTACTATTCCATATCCACTTCTGATTCCAGAATTTTCTCCTAAAATTCAGAACATGCTATCCAAGCCCAATATGCCTAGAGATTTGCAGGCCATAAGGACAAAGGGAGAAAAACTGGTAAGGGATATCTGCAATTGTTTGCAGGTAAATATGATTAGATCTAGTTCCCCTGCAAAGCGTAAATGGGAACTTTTTGATGGTCAGATCTATGAGACAGACAATGATTTTCCTCCATGGAAAAATTTTGTTATCAGAAAAAATGACGGAAAAATCTTTAATCTTTTTCACATCCAGACAGAGGATTCTGTAAAAGACTTTGTCCTTGCCACAAACTGGACAAACCTTGCACTTTCCAGTTTGGAAAAATATTTAAGAGATCAGCATAAATCCATAGAAGAAATGAATAAAATTCTGAAAGAGATGATGAATAGAATGTTGGAGAAGCAGGATTATGCTTTGGTTTTTTTAAATGATAATATCAATACCTTAGCAGAAAATGATAAGCATATAGCTGAAAGCCTGGAAAAACTTAGAATATCCATAGACAGAAAAATCATTGATGCAGCTGTAGTGCATGGGAAGGAAATTGTTAAGGTAAATTCAAGTCTTGATATTATCAAGAAACAGGTTTTAAATGTTTCAAATTCCATTGATTCATTAAAGAAGAAGCCTTCCTCTGATTCATATAAATCCACTACTTTGTTTAGTGAGCCTTCTTCGCAGATGCCATACACCATATCTAGTTCTGTATCAAGTTTGATAAAGAAGCCTGTAGAAATTGAATTTCCCAAGCCAGGAATTTCTTATCCTTACAGTCTTTTTGCTGCCCCCAGTTACTTTGGCCATCTAAAATCAAACCACGTAACTTCCTCTCAACCTAGTTCTTCAACTAGTTCTTCTCTCACAGATTGGATCAAGAAACAAAAATCAGAGGAGGAACATCCAAAAGAGGAAGAGTCACTAGAAAAATGGTATGATGAAAAGCAAAAAGAGGACACAAGTCTGCATAAAATAGAGATAGAAGAGGAATAACCCTCTTTAGAAAAACTTGAGGAATATGTACAGAACTTCTCTCCTCAAGACAAAATTCAGTTTGGCATCCCGGAAGACAATACAGTCCATGCAACCACATCCAGATCCACATGGAACTCTACCTGGTCTCCTGCCCCAGATAGAAGAGATTTAATGAAATCAGAATATCATAAGGATTGGTCTGCATCATTCACTTATTCGTGGAATATTGATAATTGCACTAAAGCAGAAGTTTTGTCCGTAATGCATTCTATGCTTGTTTTTTACAGAACTTATTTAGCTGATGATATTGGCCCCATTAATTCTACCAGAAGAATTATTGGTGGTTTTGAAGGATCTTTAGATTCATGGTTGAAAGCTGAAACCTTAAAATATCCTACTTTGTTAGCTACATGGGAAAATTCACAAGTTCTAAATGCAGATGGCACTATCTATATGGATCCAACCACATCTCTGCCTGTAAATAATATGAATGGTTGTTTACTCTATGGCATCACTGTGAATTTCATTGGTTTTCCACAAATCAATAATGATTTGACTGCTATCACTTTAGTTGCTATGAAACTCCATAATATGCAGCATTTTGATGAATACTTTAATGAGTTCTTACATCGATTGCACACTCTGTCTCCTAAACTCATTCTTGAGTCTAAGTGGAAAGAAATATTCATCTCTTCTTTACCATTATGGGTTTCACAAGCCATAGTCACCAAGCTGCCAGGAAATATTGGTGATTACAAATTTGTTGTAATCAAGCAAGCAGTCAAAGCCATAATTGTTGAGCTCTGCTCGCAAATGAAGATTGCTCGAGCCGCAAAAAATCCCAAAAAGCCACATGGCTATCAAAAATTGTGCAAGCAATGACATCTTTCTGCCCCAAAAAATTTAGAGGGGAAGGAACGGAGTACATATAAAAAGAAAAAAAATTACTCTTCAAAGAATTTTTCAGGCAAAAGAATCATTCATCAGAAAAAACCCAAAGATTATAAGAAAACACAGCTATGCTCCAGGAAGAAAGAAGTTAAATGCTACCACTGTGGAAAGAAAGGGCATATTTCCCCAAATTTCCCAGATCTAGAAAAACACAAGAAAGGAAAGCCAGATAAAGGTAAAAAGAAAGTTTTTTACAGAAACAAATCTGGTAAGGTCAATTATAGGAATTTTCCTGATAGCTGTGATGAATTAACTAGTGAAGAAGAATCAAATAATGTAAATAGGTTTGATTCTGATACTTCTGACTCTGATCAAGAATACTGCAATGATCCACATTGTGAAGAATGTTTTAAAGATAATTGTGATTGCAGTGACCTAGATGTTTGTCAATGCCATTCCGTAAATATGATGAAGCAATCATAGGCAGATGAACAAACAAGGAATTTTTTCACTCAAATGATGGCAGCTACAGATCCCCAGCTGAAAGACATGTATAAAGAATTGATGCTTAAGAGATTGAACTCCAAACCATCAAATCAGAATAATCCCAACAGAGGATATGTGCAACCAGCTTCTCTTTTTTCAGTTGAAGCTTTGACAAGGAAATTCAGACAAGAATATTTTGGAGAAGACCTTCCATAGACATTGCCCAGTATTCACAAAGCAATCAAAGAACTAAGAAAGACAGTAAAAGAGAATATGAGACTTTGCATTGAAAGTCATCAGGATTGTCAGCTCAGAAAGATGAAGGTTGAAAATGAACCAGGAACCAGTTCGGCCCAACCTATTTTCTCAGGCCAGACTCAAAATTATATTTACCGTCAGAAGCCCTTTAAAGGAGTGGAAATTCAGGAGCATCATTCTGATGAAGAAACAAAATATAATCGAAGTGGTTTAGGCTGCAATCAAATTTCTGGAGATGTAATGTACTGTATCAAATTAAAGGTAAGGATCAGTTCAAAAATTGAATATTGGAAAGTTCTTATGGATACTGGTTCCAGACTTAATATTGTAAGTGATACAGTAATAGAGTCTCATCTCAGAAGACCTACTATTTGTCCAAAAGTCACAACAGGTAGTGGTGATATCAGAACCACTTCAGAAGCCCCAGATGATATATTTTTGACAGATTCAATAGGAATCAAAGTTGTTTTTCCCATTGTTACAGGAATGGATTGTGCAATGTATCTAGGGACATCTTTCTTTCAGAATTTCCAAAAACATGGAGCAAAGTTTGACCTGCATTCAAGGAGATTCGGCTACTTTCTGGAGCTTGAAGGTAAAGAACTATTTTTCCCTTTCATCAATTCAAGTTCTTCTAACAGAATAAAAAGGATTGAAAGATTGGAGAATTTATTAGCAAAGATGGAAAAGAAGAAAGAAATCCTCATAATTGATGAAAATCTTGAGCAAGGGAAATTTGATAAAGAAATAGCCAATCTCAAGAATAAGTTTTTGGAATGTTGTTCGGAGGATCCCAATGCTTTCTGGCATGTGAAAAAACATGAAGTAGAGCTACCATTGAAGAAAGATTTTAATGGGAAGCTCAGAAGGTCAAAAGCCATCCCAATGAACCAGGAGCATATGATTCTCTGCAAGAAAGAGATCAAGGATCTCTTACAAAAAGGATTGATCAGAAAAAGCAAGAGTCCGATAGCCTGTTTTTCATTTTATGTTAATAAACATGCAGAGATAGCCAGAGGAAAACCTAGGCTAGTATTTAATTACAAACCTTTGAATAATTTACTGGACTATGATGCTTACCCACTTCCAAATCCATATACCATCTTGGCACAAATCTCCAGATCAAAGATCTTTTCTAAATTCGATTTAAAGTCAGGATTTTGGCAGATGGGAATTAAAGAATCTGATAAGTGGAAAACTGCTTTTTCAGTCCCTGAAGGCCATTTTGAGTGGAATATAATGCCTTTTAGACTGATAAATGCTACTTTAGCCTTCCAGCGCATCATGGATGAAACCTTTGAAGGTATGGAAGATTTTTTTTAAAAGTATATTAATGAAATTTTGGTTCATTCAGAAGATATTCCTGCTCACATAAAACATTTGAATTTATTTCTCCAAAGATTTAAAGAAAAAGGAATAGTTTTTTCTGAATCAAAAATGAAATTACTCAAGACAATGATAGATTTTCTAGGTTACAACATACAGTTTGGCTCCTACCAGGTAATCCAGAGAAGTCTAGAATTCATTGATAATTTCCGGGATGAAATTTTGGATAAAACTAAATTATAGAGGTTTCTAGGAAGCCTTAATTATTTTTCCAAGTTTCTTCAACATTGTGCCCAAGAAAGAAAACTCCTGAATCAAAGATTACAAAAAGAGCCCATCCCATGGAATGAAGAATGCACCAGAGCTGTACAGAGGATTAAAGAAAGAATTCGCAGGATCCATCCTTTAAGTACAATCCAAGAAAATTGGAAGAAAGTTATCTTGAAAGATGCAAGTAATATAGGTTGGGGAGTTGTTCTCTGTCAAGAAAATCTAGAACAAGCAAAAAGTACACTAGAAATCTGCCAATATGCTTCTGGATTATGGTCAAAAACTCAAAAGAATTGGGCAAGTCTCAAAAAAGAACTCAGAGCATTCTGTTTAGGAATTGAGAAATTCAAAGACTTTGTGATCTATACAAATTTTTTAGTAAAAACTAACTCTCAAGCATTAAAATTCGCCATCCAGAAATGTGATTTTGAAGATGCTTCCATGGTAAGATGGATGATGACCCTTAGCCAATATAACTTTGAAATAGAATTCATTCCTGGCCATAAGAATTCCTTTGCTAATATGCTGTCTAGAGAATTTTTAGAAAAGAATTCTATTCATTCTCTATCTTGTAATTTCATTAGAAGATCTGAGGATTATATTGAAATAGAAGCTATTCATGGACGGGTCAAATATGAAAATATCAGCAGTACCAGTCTTCTAGATCATGATGATGACTGGTATCCAATAAAGGAGATAAGATGGAGAGAAGGTATTCCCAATCTCTGGACTTGGGATGATCAAGAAGTTGAAAATGATTTGGCCATTCAAGAGCTTGATTACTTGGTTCACATTGGCAACATATCTTATGAAATATTTCATGAAGATGATAACAGAATTGGAAATTGCAGATTAACAATCAGAAGGTTTAATAATCCTTTCAGGAGAAACAATTTTGATCCGGAAAGACAAAAGACTGCCTTTTTCCAAATAATGAATTTGGAAAATATTTCTTCTGACTTTTTCTATCATCTCCAATTTGATTTCAGCTATGAAGACTGGCCAACAGACAGAATAAAAAAAGAAGATCCTCTTCCAGATTGGTTTGAAGGTTGGTGGAAGATTTACGGACTTAGAGGTATTCTTACAATGCCTTATCAACTCGCCAGACTGAAGATTGATGGATTCTCTGCACCCGGCATGCTTCAGACAAGAGTTCTGTACAAGAAACTTAAATATCTTATTGAACTAGAGGATATTTCTTTTTTAAATGCTTTGAGAAGATGTGGTCATACTCATTGGTTCGTAGCCCAGAGGATCAATGCAAGACAGCTTGCTCAGAGTACCGATGGAACTCAAATGGAGTACAATGATTTCCATCAACAATCAGATCCCGATGCCAATCCATTTGAACAGCTAAATTTCCTCCAGCTGCCTAAAGATCATGAAAGTAAGATTTGGGAATCAGAAAAGGAAGTGACAGTTCAATACTTTTCCACCTATCTAATAGGTCATTTCCGACATAGTTACTATACACCTCCACAAGTTGCATTCTTTTTACTGTAAATTCTTTCTAACCGACAATGGAGTTAGATGTTTCTTTCATGGGTTCTTCGTAAAAGAATCTCCATTTTGTACACACACTTACACTTAGTACATAGGTATGTCACGGAAGCTCTGCGCAGATGTCACTTCGGTGTTACCCGAAAGCAATGCTTCCTGACATTTTACTTTCTGTCATGTAATAATGGTAAATATTTTGATACCCTTGCACGGGACTATCAAATCTATTTTGGACGATTTACTTTAAGTTTCCTTATGACATCCGTAAAAGATTTTGATACCCTGCACGGGACTATCAAATCTATTTCGGACGATTTTCTTTAGGTAAAGAGATGACCCAAGATTTGATATGTGGGCACGGATGATCAGACGAGAATATTTACTTGTGAGTCATGAGTCTCTCGGATGGAGAAATTCTTGGGCTATTTAAGAAGATCTTGGGCCAAAGAGAATGCATTCGATTCTGAGTCTAGAGTAAGACTTAAGCAGCCTGTGTCTCTATGTGCGAGCATAGGGAAGAATCTAAAGTGGTCGGGTCTTTTAGGATTTGAGTCTTGTTTGATCTTTAGACTGAGTCTGCTTTGTGTGCCAGGTAGCCTACAGATTTCTCTTGCTATGCAAGGACATATATTTGTTAAATGCAACAGCAGTCGATCTCAGGGAAGATTGAGTCTTGTTGTTTTTGTGTAATATCATCCAGTTTCTATCAGTAATAAAATAGTCTTTTTGTTGTTGTGTAATATCATCCAGTTTCTATCAGTAATAAAATGAAAAGCAAAAAGAGGACACAGGTCTGCATAAAATAGAGATAGAAGAGGAAGAACCCTCTTTAGAAAAACTTGAGGAATATGTACAGAACTTCTCTCCTCAAGACAAAATTCAGTTTTGCATCCCGGAAGACAATACAGTCCATGCAACCACATCCAGATCCACATGGAACTCTACCTGGTCTCCTGCCCCAGATAGAAGAGATTTAATGAAATCAGAATATCATAAGGATTGGTCTGCATCATCCACTTATTCGTGGAATATTGATAATTGCACTGAAGTAGAAATTTTGTCCGTAATGCATTCTATGCTTGTTTGTTACAGAACTTATTTAGCTGATGATATTGGCCCCATTAATTCTACCAGAAGAATTATTGGTGGTTTTGAAGGATCTTTAGATTCATGGTTGAAAGTTGAAACCTTAAAAGATCCTACTTTGTTAGCTACATGGGAAAATTCACAAGTTTTGAATGCAGATGGCACTATCTATATGGATCCAACCACATCTCTGCCTGTAAATAATATGATTGGTTGTTTACTCTATGGCATCACTGTGAATTTCATTGGTTTTCCACAAATCAATAATGATTTGACTGCTATCACTTTAGTTGCTATGAAACTCCATTATATGTAGCATTTTGATGAATACTTTAATGAGTTCTTACATCGATTGCACACTCTGTCTCCTGAACTCATTCTTGTGTCTAAGTGGAAAGAAATATTCATCTCTTCTTTACCATTATGGGTTTCACAAGCCATAGTCACCAAGCTGCCAGGAAAGATTGGTGATTACAAATTTGGTGTAATCAGGCAAGCAGTCAAAGCCATAATTGTTGAGCTCTGCTCGCAAATGAAGATTGCTCGAGCCGCAACAAATCCCAAAAAGCCACATGGCTGTCAACAATTGTGCAAGCAATGGCATCTTTTTTCCCCAAAAAATTCAGAGGGGAAGGAACGGAGTACATATAAAAATTAAAAAAAGTACTCTTCAAAGAATTTTTCAGGCAAAAGAATCATTCATCAGAAAAAACCCAAAGATTATAAGAAAACACAGCTATACTCCAGGAAGAAAGAAGTTAAATGCTACCTCTGTGGAAAGAAAGGGCATATTTCCCCAAATTGCCCAGATCTAGAAAAAGACAAGAAAGGAAAGTCAGATAAAGGTAAAAAGAAATTTTTTTACAAAAACAAATCTGGTAAGGTCAATTATATGAATTTTCCTTATAGCTGTGATGAATTAACTAGTGAAGAAGAATCAGATAATGTAAATAGGTTTGATTCTGATACTTCTGACTCTGATCAAGAATACTACAATGATCCACATTGTGAAGAATGTTTAAAAGATAATTGTGATTGCAGTGACCCAGATGATTGTCAATGCCATTCCATAAATATGATGAAGCAATCAGAGGCAGATGAACAAACAAGGAATTTGTTCACTCAGATGATGGCAGCTACAGATCCCCAGCTGAAAGACATGTATAAAGAATTGATGCTTAAGCAATTGAACTCCAGACCATCAAATCAGAGTAATCCCAATAGAGGATATGTGCCACCAGCTTCTCTTTTTTCAGTTGAAGCTTTGACAAGGAAATTCAGACAAGAAAATTTTGGAGAAGACCTTCCACATACATTGCCCAGTATTCACAAAGCAATCAAAGAACTAAGAAAGACAGTAAAAGAGAATAGGATACTTTGCATTGAAAGTCATCAGGACTGTCAACTCAGAAAGATGAAGGTTGAAAATGAACCAGGAACCAGTTCGGCCCAACCTGTTTTCTCAGGCCAGACTCAAAATTATATTTACCATCAGAAGCCCTTTAAAGGAGTGGAAATTCACGAGCATCATTCTGATGAAGAAAAAAAAGATGATCGAAGTGGTTTAGGCTGCAATCAAATTTCTGGAGATGTAATGTACTGTATCAAATTAAAGGTAAGGATCTGTTCAAAAATTGAATATTGGAAAGTTCTTATGGATACTCATTCCAGACTTAACATTGTAAGTGATACAGTAATAGAGTCTCATCTCAGAAGACCTACTAGTTGTCCAAAAGTCAGAACAGGTAGTGGTGATATCAGAACCACTACAGAAGCCCCAGTTGATATATTTTTGACAGATTCAATAGGAATCAAAATTTATTTGTCCCATTGTTACAGGAATGGATTGTGCAATGTATCTAGGGACACCTTTCTTTCAGAATTTCCAAAAACATGGAGCAAATTTTGACCTGCATTCAAGGAGATTCGGCTACTTTCTGGAGCTTGAAGGTAAAGAAATATTTTTCCCTTTCATCAATTCAAGTTCTCCTAACAGAATAAAAAGGATTTAAAGATTGGAGAATTTATTAGCAAAGATGGAAAAGAAGAAATAAATCCTCATAATTGATGAAAATCTTGAGCAAGGGAAATTTGATAAAGAAATAGCCAATCTCGAGAATAAGTTTTTGAATGTTGATCGGAGGATCCCAATGCTTTCTGGCATGTGCACAAACATGAAGTAGAGCTACCATTGAAGAAATATTTTAATGGGAAGCTCAGAAGGTCAAAATCCATCCCAATGAACCAGGAGCAGATGAGTCTCTGCAAGAAAGAGATCAAGGATCTCTTACAAAAAGGATTGATTAGAAAAAGCAAGAGTCTGATAGCCTGTTTTGCATTTTATGTTAATAAACATGCAGAGATAGCCAGAGGAAAACCCAGCCTAGTAGTAAATTACAAACCTTTGAATAGTTTACTGGACTATGATGCTTACCCACTTCCAAAGCCATCTACCATCTTGGCACAAATCTCCAGATCAAAGATCTTTTCTAAATTTGATTTAAGTCAGGATTTTGGCAGGTGGGAATTAAAGAATCTGATAAGTGCAAAACAGCTTTTTTAGTCCCTGAAGGCCATTTTGAGTGGAATATAATGCCTTTCGGACTGATAAATGCTCCTTCAGCCTTCCAGCACATCATGGATGACACCTTTGAAGGTATGGAAGATTTTCTTAAAAATTATATTGATGACATTCTGGTTCATTCAGAAGATATTCCTGCTCACATAAAAAAATTGAAGTTATTTCTCCAAAGAGTTAAAGAAAAAGGAATAGTTCTTTCTGAATAAAAAATGAAATTATTTAGGACAATGATAGACTTTCTAGGCTACAACATACAGTTTGGCTCCTACCAGGTAATCCAGAGAAGTCTAGAATTCATTGATAATTTCCCGGATGAAATTTTGGATAAAAATCAATTACAGAGGTTTCTATGAAGCCTTAATTATGTTTCCAAGTTTCTTCAACATTGTGCCCAAGAAACAAAACTCCTGAATCAAAGATTGCAAAAAGAGCCCATCCCATGGAATGAAGAATGCACCAGAGCTGTCCAGAGGATTAAAGAAAGAATTTGCAGGATCCAGCCTTTAAGTCCAATTCAAGAAAATTGGAAGAAAGTGATCTTGACAGATGCAATTAATATAGGTTGGGGAGCTGTTCTCTGTCAATAAAATCCAGAACAAGCAAAAAGTACACTAGAAGTCTACCAATATGCTTCTGGATTATGGTCAAAAACTCAAAATAATTGGGCAAGTCTCAAAAAAGAACTCAGAGCAGTCTGTTTAGGAATTGAGAAATTCAAAGACTTTGTGATCTATACAAAGTTTTTAGTAAAAACTGACTGTCAAGCATTAAAATTCGCCATCCAGAAATGTGATTTTGAAGATGCTGCCATGGTAAGATGGATGATGACCCTGAGTTAACATAACTTTGAAATAGAATTCATTCCTGGCCATAATAATTCCTTTGTTGATATGCTGTCTAGAGAATTTTTAGAAAAGAATTCTATTCATTCTCTATCTTGTAATTTCATTAGAAGATTTGAGGATTATATTGAAATAGAAGTTATTCATGGATGGGTCATATATGAAAATATCAGTAGTACTAATCTTCTAGATCATGATGATGGCTGGTATCCAATAAAGGAGATAAGATGGAGAGAAGGTATTCCCAATCTTTGGACTTGGGATGATCAAGAAGTTGAAAATGATTTGGCCATTCAAGAGCTTGATTACTTGGTTCACATTGGCAACATATCTTATGAAATATTTCATGAAGATGATAAAAGAAATGGAAATTTCAGATTAACAATCAGAAGGTTTAATAATCCTTTCAGGAGAAACAATTTTGATCCTGAAAGACAAAAGACTGCCTTTTTCCAAATAATGAATTTGGAAAATATTTCTTCTGACTTTTTCTATCATCTCCAATTTGATTTCAGCTATGAAGACTGGCCAACAGACAGAATAAATCAAGAAGATCCTCTTCCAGATTGGTTTGAAGGTTGGTGGAAGATTTACGGACTTAGTGGTATTCTTACAATGCCTTATCAACTCACCAGACTGAAGATTGATGGATTCTCCGCACCCGGCATGCTTCAGACAATAGTTCTGTACAAGACACTTAAAGATCTGATGGAACTAAAGGGTATTGCTTTTTTAAATGCTTTGAGAAGATGTGGTCATACTCATTGGTTCGTAGCCCAGAGGATCAGTGCAAGACAGCTTGCTCAGAGTACCTATGGAACTCAAATGGAGTACAATGATTTCCATCAACAATCAGATCCCGATGCCAATCCATTTGAACAGATAAATTTCCTCCAGCTGCCTGAAGATCATGAAAGTAAGATTTGGGAATCAGAAAAGGAAGTGACAGTTCAATACTTTTCCACCTATCTAATAGGTAATTTCCGACATAGTTACTATACACCTCCAAAAGTTGCATTCTTTGTACTGTAAAGTCTTTCTAACCGACAATGGAGTTAGACGTTTCTTTCATGGGTTCTTCATAAAAGAATCTCCATTTTGTACACACACTTACACTTAGTACATAGGTATGTCACGGAAGCTCTGCGCAGATGTCACTTCGGTGTTACCCGAAAGCAATGCTTCCTGACATTTTACTTTATGTCATGTAATAATGGTAAAGATTTTGATACCCTTGCATGGGACTATCAAATATATTTTGGACGATTTACTTTACGTTTCCTTATGACATCCGTAAAAGATTTTGATACCCTTGCACGGGACTATCAAATCTATTTCGGATGATTTTCTTTAGGTAAAGAGATGACCCAAGATTTGATATGTGGGCACGGATGATCAGAAGAGAATCTTTACTTTTGAGTCATGAGTCTCTTGGATGGAGAAATTCTTGGGCTATTTAAGAAGATCTTGGGCCAAAGAGAAGGCATTTGATTCTGAGTCTAAAGTCTAGAGTAAGACTTGAGCAGCCTGCATCTCTATGTGCGAGCATAGGGAAGAATCTAAAGTGGCCGGGTCTTTTAGGATTTGAGTCTTGTTTGATCTTTAGACTGAGTCTACTTCGTATGCCAGGTAGCCTATAGATTTCTCTTGCTATGCAAGGACATATATATGTTAAATGCCACAGCAATCGATCTCAGGGAAGATGGAGTCTTGTTGTTGTTGTGTAATATCATCCAGTTTCTATCAGTAATAAAATGGTATCGGAGCCAAGTTTGTATTTCATTTGAGCATATTGTTGGGAACATCTGATTTTTTTGAGTCTCGATAATTTTTGTTGCCTGTTAATGCCAAGGATGGCGTCGATGGCGTTTGAAGACTAGGAGATTAGAACTTCTTCCCAGGAAGAGCCGCGAAACATTGTTCTGTTTGCGATCGTGTTGCTGATAAAACTGGTACACAACATTTTACAGAATTTTGTCTTTACTCTAAAATAGCATCTCTTGTTTACAAATTCTTCCGCTATATCTGTATCTCTTCAGTTTGCTATGGATTCTTTATCTGCATCTAGTTCTCGACATGAGTTTGGAGATAAATCTTTTGATGAACTTTTAAAGGAACAAGAAGAAGTCAATCTAGAACGCAAAAACTCTAATGTTAATGAATCTATCGTTCTTGATCGGTCTATTAACTTATATTCAAAACCTGTTGCTTCTGATTCTTGGACCCTTCCAAAAATAGACCCGAAAAATGTTTATAAGAATTTAGGATTACTGGACTCTATCCAGTTCTTGCGTTATAAGGTTAAAGAGGAAGTTCTGCAAACTACCTCTAATAATAATATCCTCCATTCGTTAAACATCATCAATCAGCCTGAGTTTGATGCTACCCGAAAATCTGGTTATAATTTTGCTCATTTTGGTCATGTCCAAATTGGTATTCAGCCCCTCCATAGAAAAGGTCAAGATGTTGCATTATTTTCCTGTGTTTTTGATAGACGATGGAGAACTTTCCCTAAAGCTCTCATTGGTGGCTATCAAGGGACCCTTGCTTATGGTCCTGCTTCATGGTCCTGCTTTCCTGACTTCTCCATAGCATTAACCGACCCCAATGCTATCAATGCTTTAATGCTGGGATTGCAGACTCATGGTTATGATGATTTTGATGATGACAGTAAGAATATAGCCATTTGGTGGTCCTCTGTAGTCAAATTCTATAAAAAAATCACTCCTTCAATGGTTAAATCTGTCTCATCCCAGTCGAAATTCACTACCCTGATTACTCATGATTATGGTATGAACCTCATAGCCCCCCAGATGATTCCCAGATCTGCACTAAAACCCCCCACAGAATGGGTTACTAAATGGGAATCTATTAGAAAACCTACTCGGCCATCACCTATAAATTCTTCTACAATATTTACTACCAGAGATGGTAATGTCCATACTATTTTCCCAAAGTCTCGCGCTGAGCATTGTGGACCTTCTGTTAATATTTCCACATCTGTAAATACCATTCGTACATTTTCATTTGATCCTATATTTGTAGATACTGTAAAAAAAATGGTATTGAGCGAAATTGCTTCATCCAGCAACCCTTTAGCTACTGTCTGTGACCATCCTCACTGCTCCAAAACCTTCTGTCAATTTTCCTCACAACCCCCAAATCCACATGGAAATATTGAAGAAGATAGAAAGAGAATAAATATGATTACTTTTGTTCCAGACAAAAGTAAGTCTGAAGAAGGTTACACAAGGACACGTTTCTTCAACATCCATGAAGAAATAATTATTCAGTCAACACAGCAAAATAGTCACCAGGGTTTAGGATTTGTTGATGGATCAGCTATTCCATCTTACAGAAAGAATCCTAGAAATAAAATGCTGAAGCATGTAGAGATTCCTTCAGACAGTGAAGTTATTGCATTCTTGAAAATATATAAAGGAATCAGTCCATATGATCCTGAAGATCAATGGAAGAAGAAAATGTTCAATTGGGACATTTTCACTCATAAATCTGAAAATAGGTATGTTGAAGAACTTAGACTGTTGCCTAAAGAAGAAAGAAAAACCTTCAACAACCAGAAGAATGAGGAATGGAAAAATTGGATGAAATCTAGAAACCAATGGATTTCTTTTTATGAATGGTATTATCCTTCCTCAAATCAGATAGAAGAATCCTTAAGAAAAAGTTTCTTAAATCAGGCTAGACAGAAAAGGATTCAAGATGTTGATAATTTTGTAGCAGACAAGATGGAATCAAATCCTGTTACTATTCCATCTCCACTTGTGATTCTAGAATTTTCTCCTAAAATTCAGAACATGCTATCCAAGCCCAATCTGCCTAGAGATTTGCAGGCCATAAGGACAAAGGGAGAAAAATTGGTAAGGGATATATGCAATTGTTTGCAGGTAAATATGATTAGATCTAGTTCCCCTGCAAAGCATAAATGGGAACTTTTTGATGGTCAGATCTATGAGACAGACAATGATTTTCCTCCATGGAAAAATTTTGTTATCAGAAAAAATGACGGAAAAATCTTTAAGCTTTTTCCCATCCAGACAGAGGATTTTGTAAAAGACTCTGTCCTTGCCACAAACTGGACAAACCTTGCACTTTCCAGTTTGGAAAAATATTTAAGAGATCGGCATAAATCCATAGAAGAAATGAATAACATTCTAAAAGAGATGATGAATAGAATGTTGCAGAAGCAGAATTATGCTTCGGTTTGTTTAAATGATAATATCAATACCTTAGCAGAAAATGATAAGCATATAGCTGAAAGCCTGGATAAACTTAGAATATCCACAGACAGAAAAATCATTGATGCAGCTGTAGTGCATGGGAAGGAAATTGTTAAGGTAAATTCACGTCTTGATATTATCAATAAACAAGTTTGAAATGTTTCAAATTCCATTGATTCATTAAAGAAGAAGCCTTCCTCTTATTCATATAAATCCACTACTTTGTTTAGTGAGCCTTCTTCGCAGATGCCATACACCATATCTGGTTCTGTATCAAGTTTGATAAAGCAGCCTGTATAAATTGAATTTCCCAAGCCAGGAATTTCTTATCCTTACAGTCTTTTTGTTGCCCCCAGTTACTTTGGCCATCTAAAATCAAACCCCATAACTTCCTCTCAGCCTAGTTCCTCAACTATTTCTTCTCTCACAGATTGGATCAAGAAACAAAAAGCAGAGGAGGAACATCCAAAAGAGGAAAAGTCACTAGAAAAATGGTATGATGAAAAGCAAGAGAGGGAGGCAGTAGAAGTTGCAGTGTTGCACTTGGAGGGTGAAGTCAATGTTTGGTGGCTTAGTCACTTGAGCCATGTAAGGGTGAGTACTTTTGCAGAGTTCACTCGAGGGTTGATTAGAACCTTTGATGAAGAGAGATCAGAGGAGAGAAGGCCCACACCACCATGGGAGGATACATGTACCAGCATTGTCACAGCCTTGAAAGAGAAGTCTTCTACATCTGCAAATGGGGCAGCCATTTCATTGGATGAAAGAACTATTGCAGCCATACAAAGAGATCCCAAGTTCCATCAAGGTATAAATGGAGTTCCACTTTCTATTTCAGCAAATCTTGTTTGTCGGAGTTCATATTTAAATGACCAAGAATCATCATACACTGCTAACCTAGAGCAGCAATATTGCATTGCGTTGTGATACATGGAAACATTCAAGGAGGAAATAAACCATCATCCTCATGAGCCATTGTTGGATTGCATATCACACTTAAGGTTGGGTTTTGAATAATTGGAGGGGAATATGGAAGATATTAGACATCTTGAAGTGAGAAACTCTTTCTCCTTTCTAGATGACCCTTTCTCAATGAGGTCCTCTCAGCTCAAAGAGAAACTTCTACTTTCAGCAAATCCAAGACCTCATCGGTTTTGGAGGACTCTTGTTGAGGAGGATATCTCATGGAGATATTTCATTAGAGGTGCACTTCAACACATCATGAAGTGCAAGGATTTTCTTCCTTTCTCACACTTGAATCTTCATGGATTCAAGGAGGAGAAGATAGAAGATGGAGGACATATTAGGATGGATAACATCTCTCATGCTTGTGTTGGACATTCCTTGAGCCACACACATCATGATGGGAGGTTTTTACCTACCACATATTTGGGTCCTTATGGGATCAAATTGATCCTTGAAAAGATTGCATTTCAAAATCCCATGAAGTGCAAGGACAAGAATATGATTTGGGAATATGGTAGATCTCATGGGAGGGGTGCCAAGATGAAGGATGGAAGGAGACATTCGCAATTGGGTGAATGGATGTGGGTGGAGAGAAAGAATCTGGTGAGCTACTTGCAACTTTATGATACCGGGCAGTAGGAGGCTTGGCTGTGCTGGTTACTCTTGAAAGAGTTTGGTCATCATCCTCTTTCTAAGAGTATGTGGCAGGATACTTGCATCTGTGAGCATTAAAGAGTATGGATACATGGTGTTGATATGATCTTCATGTCATCCATTATGTTTTCATCACCTGATTTGTATGATGGAAGTATGAGGAGGCAGCAAAATCTTTTGTTGCTTTGCTTGTTCTTGGGAGAGCAAGAGCATATTTGCTCTCACACTTTGCATGATTTTGCAGGAGGAGGAGATGACATTATCTCCTTGGCCTTAGATGATCAAGAGGTACTTCCACCTTGGGAGGGACTTCTTATGTGTAGCAGCATTATGGGAGATGTCTTTGACAAGGAGCATGTCAAAGAATGGAGCTATGAGTTGGCAGGAGCTTATTTGCATGGGCCAACAGCGATGTCACTTGAGAGCTTGGGGTTATTGATGGAGTATCCCCAGGATCACTTCACACTTGATGCACTTGGTGGACGAAGAGGAGGTGTGGATGATGGAGTAGTGGATGGAAACATCTATTACATTGGTATGAACTTACTTGCTATGATCTTCTTGACTTGGATTACCAAGTATAAGGAGGGTGGTCTTCATGCAGCATATGGTTCATTCCTATTCATGGGAATGTGTCATACCACTATGGAGGAGTCATTCATATACATATGCATCATCTTACTCTCAACACATGGTAAGGATATTGTTTTTGCATCCATGGATTATCTAACACAACATTTGGATACTCTTACCATTCATATTCAGTGCATTGCTCCACAAAAGGGCAAGATTTTCATTGGGCTCCATGGTCAACATTGGGCCAAATTGTATGATGGAGATAGCCATCTCTTATATGGCCTTAGGAAAGTGTTTTATTTCATGTATGATTAGTTGATGTACCTAGCCATTTTCTATTTATCAGTAAATGTCATGACATACATAATTATCCAAGTAACACAAAACAACTTGCCATGTAATTTTCTAAAGCAGCAGTTTGGAAAACTGTGTTGTCACTATTGGGAAAACTATTGGTACCTTATTGCACCACATGAAACCTTCAGCATTTTCCTCATTTTTTTGTTGATCATGATTTCATTTGTTGATATGGATCTGATTTTTATTAGAAGCATGATTGGGAGAGAGACACATGAGTTGGGTGTGTCCTTTGGGGGAGAGAATTCCCACATTTTCTGCACTACATGTTCTGATGGGAGCATGAAAGGAGATATGGCCACCATAGCCAAACACTTTTTTTATTTTGTTGAGGCGAGCCATGTGATCGATGGGATTCCATATGGTGATGATTTCCTATCCATCACATATGGATTGATTTGGGCTAGCTTGTTTCACAGCGTTGGAGGAAAGGTCTTTAGGGATCTAGTCTTCATCTTACCACTTGAGGGCAACTATTTTGCAGCCTAGGATTAGAATTTTCTCTAAAATTATTATGAGTGGAGAAGAGTACAGCATGGGGTAGGCTATGATGCTTACCATACTCAGATTTTCAACCCACCTTCATTTTTGGAGCTTGAGGTGGAAGGAGATTTTCAGGAGTTGCCATGTTGGGAGGTAACTCATTTTGTATGGATGATTGCTTGGGGTTGGAGGATCCACATGGGGAAGATGTTCCTCAACCCACTTCAGACTCCATGCCTTGGGTGGAGACTTTCCAGTTCTATCCTTGCAGTTGCTTGAGGACAAGCAACATTTGGGAGGGGAGGACTATAATATTCCCATTTTAGCACCCAGCTAAAGGGAATATTAAAATTTTGTTTTTATCACCTGGCAGCTAAATAATTGGGTAAGGAAGCCCATGCTTATTAAAACATGAATAAAATCCCTCAAATGTGAGAAGGGATAATCATAAGAGCTGGATTTCACACCCCTATGTGTGAAAGAAGACATTTGCATGGAGACAAGGTCAAGTTTGACCAAGT
This sequence comes from Pinus albicaulis, assembly GCA_034641835.2. Classification (NCBI taxonomy): domain Eukaryota; kingdom Viridiplantae; phylum Streptophyta; class Pinopsida; order Pinales; family Pinaceae; genus Pinus; species Pinus albicaulis. The sequence goes on from CM076578.1 coordinate 1,580,049,979, forward strand.
CAATAGCACTGGGAGAGGAGGTGGAGAACACTTTGATAGACAGCGCAGTATGAATGGGGAGAGGGTTATTTGGTGGAGGAAACCCTAATGAGTGGGACTCAGGGAGAGGAGGCTTTTACTTGTTTAAAAGGAGGGCAAGGCAACCATTGTTATTCATGATTTGGATTATTGATTTCATTGTCTATTCAGACTTTATGCATTCCCTTGTTGTTTAGCAGAGTTGTAGTGCTACTTAGCACAAGGATTTCCTGTTTAGGAATCCTTCTCCTTCATTGAGAGGCATCTTGAAGGAGTTATACCGATTTTCCTCACATCCTGGCTTTAGGCCAAGCATCCTCCTCCAGTACAGCGTTATTTCTGTAGCAGAATAATGTTGTGTTGCAGGTTGTTGCAGTGAGGGTTCACAACACCTCTTCCACTACTTGTTTTCCAGAGGAGGAGTATCTATTCCCTTGAGAGATCATTTTGGAAGCCCTTGGAGCTTATTGTAGATCTTGGCATTGGGCCAACTCATTCCTTTGCCCCTACAGCACAGTTTCCTTTAGTAACTATGTTATTTCTATTGAGCATTTGCAGTGGGGTTTTTGGAGATTGTTTGGAGGGTGAGATCTTCAGTGATAGGATCAGCCTTTCACTTGAGAGATCCATTGGAGGAGGTCTTTACATAAGATGCAGCATCTTCAGCCTTCTCCATTCATTTCCAATTTCTGAGTTGCTGCTGCTACCCAGCAACTCCGACATTTTGGCCATTTGTATATTTCAGCCAATCCTCCTAAGGATTGTTGTATTATTATTTTTCAGGGGTTTAAAGCTTTCTCCCCCATTTATTTGAGCCATACATTGTCATCTTATTGTATTGATATCATCTCTGCAGTAGTAGCTCTTATAAACTGCGCAGTCATAGCCTAGGTTTATACATACATATCAGTATTCTCCAAATTCTTGTACTTGTGTTGTAGAGGCTTGCATTGCCTTACTTGAGAGATTGTTTCCTCAAGGATTTGTACTCTTTTTACTGCTATAACATCTCTGTTGGCTATTTTGTATCTTCATCTATTCAGGCTCATCAAAATAACGTTGTTGCTCCATTAGATGTTCTTACATTTGTTGCAGTCCCATCATTGGGCATTTTCTCAAGACAAATAGGTGTGGGAGACCTGTTTAACCCACCTTGAAGGAATTCTTTCGAGCCACCTCTTGGAATTTGGACTTAGATACTCAGATCTAAGGAATCTAGGTCTTGGTTTCAAATCTTGTAGTAGTCATTCCTGGAAAATGTGTTTTCCAGTCATGCCTTGCTAGCTGTTCCAAATTTGGAATATTACAAAATCAACCACATGTTTTATTTAATAAGATATTTCAAAATGACATTGTATTTAGTATTCTTAAATTAAATTATGTTAAGTTTTAAATTTTGAAGTCCTCACAAGGATCAAATAGGGGTTAGAGTAGTTTCCAAAAGTAGTTTAAGAATTTCATGTTAGTTAACAGTTTTTATAACTGTCATCTTTGTAATGTTCCTATAAAAATACATTGAGGAACCATTTTTGGGGTTCCAAATTTTTTACTTCAGATAAAAACTTTGGTGTAATGTGTTTATTGTTTCTTGGAGATATAATAAAGCTTTCTGGATTATTTTGACTAGCTAATGAGAATGATGTGTTTTCCATAAGTATTGTAAGTCATTAATTGTCTTTCTTCCTTTGGAAATGTGTAATGAAGCTGCTATTTATTTTTTGTATTATAGATTTACTAAATTCACGGTACCTATAAATTTTATTTAAATAAGCTTAAAATTGTGCTCCATGTTTTAATTCAGTCATTTTCTAAGTATTCATACTTTCTGCTAAGATTTGAAGTTAAATATTCTACAAATGTAGCCTTTATCCTAAAGGCTTCCACTATTTCTTTTCTCACCCTACAGCAACTTTAAAAAATCATTTTCACTAATAGTTTGGCCATCCTGAAAGATATTTTGACCCAAGAAGTTTCATATGAATTACCTATATAAATTACCTCTGAATAATAACAATGGAACAACAAACAACTTTCATTATCTTTTTTAACATATTTCCTAAGCACTGACCTCTTCTTAGTTAGAGGTTTTCTCTAGGGTTACAATATGTTCAAAGAAATTTTAAACCTCAACCGACCATCTATAGTCCTCGTTGACCTCTTATGTTGACTAGACTTGTGTTAGTTATACTTTGTGATTTCATCTATTCACATTGTCTCTCAATATGTTTCATGTTGATTGATAAGGGATACATTAAGGCTCCCCTTAATGGATCTCCTCTTATCAACGTCAACATATTATCAAGGAGTAGGGTACAAAAACAAGTTGTACTTTGGAGCTTGCAATCCTCAGTGGCATGTTTACTCGTGGTCAATAGTGGGTTACACTTGTTGACCCTTGATCAAAGGAATCCATGAGTGTTCGACATCGGCTCAATTATTCATGCTCAGTGGGTTACGATAGGTACCTTGCAACCGTATTTTCATTATTGATGGCTCCCCTTGTGTTTATCAGCATTATCACTTAATGACTAATAATAAGGAATTTTCTAACATGCTCGACCTCAAATCATATATTTTCATGATGTATATTTTTAATGTTTGGGTTGGGATTAAGACCTTATTTTTGGGGAATTCCCACTCTTATATGCCACTCATCCCAAGCTATGATGGAGTATGTACCATTTAAAGTACTTTGAGGACCACTTAAGGACGCATTTATTCTATGTGTTTGATCTTCTATTAATGTAGACTCTAACATAGATCCGCATTGTATTTATAGGTGGCTTTGATCTCTTTATTAATGGCATGGATCTATTTTCCTTTATGTCCAAATATTTATTATTTCATGTGATCGATCCACAATGTATATTTTTTGCGTCCATGTTTATTGATTTCTTATATCGAGCATGGATATGCCCACCTCGGGGATGATCTACATATGATTGAGATGGTTTTTGGGGAAGGTCGTAACTAGTTCCTTGGTTCTTGGCTCCTTCATTACATTTTTCTCAACCACCATATTATAATGTAATTCATCCATGATTTTCTCTTCTAACATCACACATTAAAGGGCATCTATTATTACCCTATTTTCCACCCCTAGTATGGAGGAGATACTTTATCTTCATTCACATTAGTTGAGGGTTGAGATACTACTCCCATATCCCTAAATAGACACATGTTTATGCCTCATCACTCCATATCCTTAGAAAAAGGGAGATGCATCACTATGTATCAATTAGCAAAGGGAAATGGGATTGTCAACATAATGAGTTGTCTTTAGCAAGAGAGCGATGAGGGGTCAAATATTATAGAGTTTGGTTTCCCAAGAGGATCAATTTGAACTAGGATGAGATGATTTTGCATCGCATCAATAATTTATGCTTTTAGCCTAACTTCTCTTAGCCCTAGGTGTCTAGATTCATCCCCCCAAATCTATGAGAAGCCTATATAATGAAATATTTTTGGGTGAAAAGGGGGAGATACATAGTGAGGATCCTTATGCTAGTGGATTTTCCATAAACACTTCCTTGCAATGTTGTGGTGAGCCTGATCATACCCAATTAAGTTAAAGGAAGAAAATGAGCCTAGGTAATCGAGAAAAAAAACCTTATACCAAGGTATATGTCTAAGCAACTATCATTATTTTAATATATGTTCCTCCCCAAATATGGTATTATATTTTATACTTAATGATTGGATCTTAATGTGTTTACATGTTCTAGTTAGATCAAAATTATCGTGTTAGGAATTCTTCATTTAGAGGCGTGTTTCCCTTTTGATTGGTGATGTATGTAGGATACTGGAAATTTGACCATGGGAGAAGGATCTTTGGATTTGGAGCAAGATATTCCATAGCTAATTCGATCGAAACCCACACTAGCAAGCGAGAAGTGAAGGTATGTCAATTATCCCACTCATTGTTTCTATGAATATTAATTGAATGGTGTAGAAAATCTAGGGGAAACTTGTAGGTAGTGTAACATCATTGTTTGGTAGATATATGGGCAAGATATATGGAGAAACAACTCCTTTTCCAACTTGAGATAATTTTATTCAAACAAAGACAAATCATGTGTCAAAAAGATGTCAAAAGAAAAATAATTTAAAAAAGTAAATGGTTGATTATGGTTGGATAAGTTCTTAACCATTACATTCAAAAACCAAGATTTTGCATAAGCCTTATTGTTGAGTTCAAGCATAGGTAAAGCAATATTTTCATGAATAAATTACAAAAACATATGGCTTTCAATCAATTATTAAAGATGATCATTTTTGGCATCAATGGAGATCAATTCAAAAAAAATGAAATTAATTGTGTCCATATCTTCAAAATGGTACTCCCTTGCACCTCAATGTGGGAAAGTATAAAAATAAAATGAAAATGGTACTCTCATGCACCTTAAAGGGAGGAAGTACAAAAATGAAACAAAACAAAAATCTCTTGCACCTTAAGGGAAAACATTTTACAAATGGGAATAGTTAATTGTCACACAAAACCAATAGATATAGTGAAAAAAGGGTTTTTATAGAAAACAATCCAAAGCTCAAGCTTGGATCCCTTCCACATTCTTCTCACCTTTTAAATGACAAGGGAGGAACAGTGATGTTGATTATCAAACTTCATGTTTTTATAATAACAGTGACCATGGATTTGCAAAGATTTCATCACTTAAGGTAATTCGATGATTGGGGCATTGATACATTGTTTATGTGTCATTTTTCTAACATAAATATTGTAGACATTTTCTTCACCTAGATCGTCATAAGACCCATTATTGTTTTGGTACTTTATTAGGTTGTTAGGCATTTTCAAGGAACTACTAAAGTTAAATATTACTCATTTCCCATAATTAGTTCTCATTAACTATTGGAATTCATATTAGTGAACAAATTAAAGATATTGGAGCTCACATGTTCAAATCGTGAGATTTTCCATATTCTCGACATTTAGATATGGCAGTTTTTAAGGAAATGTTCATCAAGATTCAACTCAAGAGTTTCAAATTAAAGAATGAGATGATACCAATTCATGCATTAAGAACTTGGTATAATTACTCAAGCTTATGATTAAGGGGGTGATTGTTAGCCTCTGATTCCTAATATACTCACTAAGATTTGGATCATCTCTTTATAAGTTTTCATCCTTATCTTTGATGAGCTATTATTCTTATACATTGATGAGTTGTCAATGTGAGAGCATATTTATAAATTGATATTGATTTCGGGGGGTGGCCCCCGAGATCTGAAAAAATAATAATAATAATAATATAAATAAATAAATGAAATGAAATGCTACTAGAAAAGATCTAAAATTTTGAAATTCCAGAAAAATCTAAGAACATAGTAAAAACCACAAAAAAAAACTTTTTATTAAAATAGAAAATATTTGTAAAAGCTACATTGTTGTGGACAATTTATCCTTTTACAAGATGTGACTTGTTACTTATAGTCTTTTTTAGTTACAATACCCGATTAAATTCCATGGATGGGTAAATACGATGGGTGAATGAATACCATGGGTAAATGCCACTTACAATACCATGGGTAGATGAATACCATGGGTGGATGCTACTTACAATACCAAGGGTAAATTCCATGGGTGGATGAATACCATGGTTGGATAAATACCATGGTTGAAAAAATACCATGGGTGAATGAATACCATGGGTAGATATCACCTATAACACTATGGGTAAATACCATGGGTGGATGCCACTTTCCATTCAGATCATTCATCCCCCCTTAAGAAGAAATGGTCCCCATTGCATGAAGTTCCCTCCTAAAAATTATTTCTTGAATATGAAGAGTCACTAAAGAGAAGGGTTTTGTGTGGTTAACCCATAAGTGTGATGAACAAATATTCAAGGATAGAGATAGCTTGCAATGCTTATGCCTAACTGTGATATTGTTAGTGTGCGGCCTCGCAAATGGACTTCGATGAAGTGTGAGTTTGTGGATGACCCATAACCATGACAAACAAAGATCTGAGAATAGAGATACTCTGTAATGTTTGTGACTAATTTTGATACTAATAGTGTGTGGCCTAGCAAATGGACTTCAATGACAAGGATTTTGTGCAGTTGACCCATAACCATGATGTTGATTTTTGATGAAGTAGCAGGTGCCTACATAGCCTGGGGTGGGAGGGAACGTTCCAAATCAACCCAAGTCAAATGTTGCTATGCTGAAAATGATGAATGTGAAGCAGGTTCCTACTAAAGCAGGGTGGGAGGTCACATCTCCAAAGGGAACCCACTTTGAATGTTACTCCAGAGATAAAAAATCATGGATTCTCGGTAGGTCACACTAGAGATGTACTTGAACTATAAATGTGTTGCATATTTGTCACAAAAGTAGCCATGGGTGTTGTAGATTCTCCTATCCAATGAAATGTTGTAAAGACTTCTTTCACATTATAGACCTCTTACTACAACTTTGTTGTTAACTTTTGATACAGGTGATGAAATCAAATTCCGTCAAAGACCCATTTGAGGTATTGAAGATATATTTCTATTGATATAAGACACTTGAAATTTTATGGCCTATGGGGTGAGAAAATGATTCCAGAAACTCATGGGATGTGCGGTTGCGCAACGTTATGGACATGTGTAACTTCAATTTCTCATATATCTCAAACCAGGAAACGTAATCAAATTCTGTAACCCATTTTAGATAATAAAAAATAATTTCAAATGAGTTATTTTTCGCCCTCTAATATGCTCCGTTGAGGTCGTGGAATTTGCGTGAATTTTGTTGAAGATTGTTGCAAAATTTTGAAACTAAAATATGCTTCAAACCCTCATTCTCATCGAGTTGTAACCTGAATTTGATACCACTAATCCGGATCTTGGGGGAAAGCCCCAAAGATCTGAAAAGTTTTGAAATGTCACTAGAAAAGATCTAAAAATTTGAAATGCCGGAAAAATCTGAGAACACACAGTGAACAAAACCACAAAGAAATGTTTTATTAAAATAGATATTATTTGTAAAAGCTACATTGTTGTGGACAATATGTCCTTTTACAAGATATGACTTGTTACTTATAGTATTTTTCAGTTACAATAACATGGGTAAATTTCATAGATGGGTAAATACCATGGGTATATGCCACTTACAATACCATGGGTAAAAACCATGGGTGGATGTCACTTACAATATGATGGGTAAATTCCATGGGTAAATGAATACCATGGTTGAATAAATACCATGGGTAGATATCACTTATAACACCATGGGTGGATGCCACTTTCAATTTGGATCATAACTAGAGGTGGTTGCATCCATGTACCATATAATCATTGTGATGAATATATTGTTGTGGTGGCTAAAGTATTATTTTCCAATCTTATTATGATATGTCTCATTGCATATTTTAACAATTATTTGTCATCTACATATTCCATGATTCATTATCCTTTTGCTTATGTAATAGAATGGTAGGTAGTTTTTACTCGATTTTAGCCTTTCTATTCTTAAATCCATGTTTGAAAGCCAAGATTTTGCATAAGCCTTGTTTAGTTCAAACATAGGTACAAACGTAAATTTTACATGAAAAACTTGCAAAAGAATATGGTTTTTAGGAAATTGTTATAGATGACCATTTTTGGCATGATTAGGACTCAATTCAAAAAATTTAAAGATTTAAGTCCATGACTTCAAGTTGTCACTCTCTTGCACATTAAGGGTAGTTGGTACACAAATGAAATGAAAATGGAACTCTCTTACACCTTAAGTAGAGTAATTACACAAATGAAACAAAATGAAACTCTTCCCCTCAAGGTGGAGAGTACATTGAACAAGTAAAAGTAAAATAAATATTTAAACTATGTAAAAGTATGTCATTGGTGCATCAATTGACTTTGTGAAACTATGTCATAGGAAATTGTTAGACAAAGATGTTTGTCCAACAAGAAACATTTTTTTATGAATAATTTAGGTACATGAAGAAGATTGCAAATGTAGATAATAATAATAATAAAATTGATGGAAGAAAACAAAGAAAAAGACAAAATTTTGAGGAATGCAAGAGGCATAATTTGAAGATGTAATAAAAATGAGAGAAGTGAAAGAATATGCTAGAAGAAAAAAGAGTATGGGGAAAGAAAGTAAACGATGAAAGAATAGACAAAAAATTGGGCACACGAAAAACACAATGGCAATCCAAGAAACATTAAACAACAAAAGATGGAAGAAAAAAAAACAGCATAAGCAAGGTAAATAAATAGTGAAAATAATGTCATATTGCAATAGTAACTAAAGTGAATCCTTAGAATATAAAATTCTTAAGAAGTTTGATTATTCTTATGGTAATGATGATTGTAAGTTGTGATACGACAAATATACCCCTATAATTGTTTTTCATGATTTGTGGTAAAAAAAAACCACTTGTCATGACAAATAGAAGTTTATGATCGGCCAAAAACACTTGGTGTAATATTTGATTCGTTTTACACTAAAGCCACTTGATAAATGTAATGGTTGAAGGCAATCCACAAAAACCCAAGATGTTGTTATATGAGTAAACCAAAAAATAAAATCAAGATGATAATTGATGGTGATGCAAGGGGGGTAAAATGTAAAAATATGAAGGTTTATGATTTAATAATTGTTGTTGAACCATGTGTGAGAAAATATTTTCTAGAGAACCAATGGATGCAATTGTTGACAATCAATGTATTTAAAAGATGGAGACTATTTTTTATGGGTTTTTACAATTATGAAATTTATATTTTGCAAATACAAGATCCTAGCAAAATAAGATGAAGACCAAAAATGCAGATTGCAAAAGACATAATAAAGATGAAGACTAAAAAAGATCGAAGATGGAGATTGGACCATGCAAATAACTAATGAAAGGGAGAGCAGATGGTTGAATCACACTCTCAATAAGGGGGAGTTGAAAGGAATTCTCATATTTGTGAATATAAATATTTGAAGTATGTAGTTACATAAATGTAATGTAGTAGACAAGTTTAAACATCCATGTACAAGAAGAATTAGTTACAAATGAAGATCAATACAAAGATTCATTTAGATATTATGGAAAATAAGCATGCATATGATTTAACTAAATACTTAATTATGATAAATTCATTATGTTCACAAAGTTATATCAATAGATTGTATAATAAAAACACACAGAAAATCATTTATTGAATAGAATTTCCCTTCAAAAATTTCGTAAGTATAAACTCTTCATGTCCTTTACTTTATATAGTGTATTTGTTCTTGAGTTGTAAACCACCATTAGGGGAATTTTGAGGTCTAAAATGGGCCTCCTAAAGAAATTATAAAATAATAGTGGACATAATAAAATAAGATTTGATTACATCATCAAATTTTAGAGGGAAAAAGAAAAAACTATTTTTTCAACTCGTATTTTCAACTTATCTCCCAAAGTTTTTACTCAAATTTCGAGTGGGAGTACTCGTTGGATGCAAAATTGTATTCCTCATCCAAGGAGTACCCATGTTTCTGTTAAAGAATTATTCATTACAGTTAGTTTAGAATTAGTTTAGTTAGTTCAACTGTTTTTCTATGTATATATATTTTTCATAATACAAGAATTATGTGTGCTCTCCAACAATATTTTGTATTTGTTTCTTCTTCTGTCATTCTGTCATGGTATCAGAGCATTGGGGTTCTTCTTGGGCAAAGGAGAACTACTGGAGATTTGTTGTTGAAGACTTGCACTCGTTGTTTGAAGCTGTTGTTTGAAGCTTTTGAAGCAAATTGTTGTTGAAGACTTGCACTCATTGTTTGAAGTTGTCGTTTGAAGCTTTTGAAGCAGATTTCTGCTGAAGACTTGCACTCGATGTTTGAAGATATCGTTTGAAGCTTTTTTGTTGTTGCCTGCTTTGCTACCTGCTTTTTCACTGCAATTCCATCTTTGTTGTTTGAAGTTGCCAAGTCATTGAACGAAGGAGCCTCCAGCGAAGAATTTGTAACCCGTGAATTGAGTTCAGCCATCAAAGGTGCATGATTCACAGTTTTAATAGTTGTGTAATCGGTGTTAGAGAAAGGCTGACAAGTGTTTTACTTGATTGGTTTTAATAGTTCATCTAATCAGCGTTAGAGGAAGGCTTCCACGTTTTTTTTTACTTAATTCACAGGTTTAAAAATTTGTGTTAATCGGCTGCCACGGTTTTTGGCTTTTTAGCCTATTAATGAGGTTGTTGAAAGAAAATATTAATGAGGTTGTTGAAAGAAAAGGAATGAGGATGTTGAAATGAAGGGAATGAGGATGTTGAAAGGAAAGGAAATATGTCTTCGATGTTGGTGTGAATCTTCAATTATGGGATTTATAAAATTAAGGTGTTGAAATAAAAAAGAGTTAAAAACAATATAGTTTTTAATCACCTTCATCGAAAGCCTATTTGTGCTATTTATTTGGAAGATTTTTAAAAAGAGTTGTTTTCAATTTTTTGATTACGTCAAACATGGCCTCGACAAGTCAGTTTGCAATCCCTATGCCTCTATTTAGTGGAAAAAATTATGATTTTTGGAGCCTTAAAATGCAAGCATGCTTACAAGGCTTAGGTTGTTGGGAGTCAATAGAATTGGGGTTCACGGAACCTGACACAAATATAATTGCTGGAATGAGTGTTGCTCAAAGAAAAAAATTTAATGAACTTAAACAGAAAGAAGGTAGAGCGAATTCATGCATTTTAAATTCCTTAGATGACTCTTTTTCCTAAAATCACTGCTGCTAAAACTACTAAATCAATTTGGGGTATACTTAAGGTTGCTTATCAAGGAAATGATAAAGTAAAAATGGTAAGATTATAGACTCTCATAACACAATTTGAAACACTTAAAATGACTGAATCAGAACCATTGATCAGTTTATGACTAAAGTTATGGATGTTGTTAATCAACTTTGGATGAATGGTGAAGAAATAGAAGACCAAAGAATTGTTGAAAAAGTTCTTAGATGTTTGCCTAAAAAATTTGACATGATTGTTACTGTTTTTGAATCGAGAGAATTAACAAAATTATCTGTGGAAGAATTAACTGGTTCTTTGTTGGCTCATGAAGCAAGAATTAATTTCGATGTCAGTAATTTAGAGCATGCTTTCAAATATAAAGCTTCTATGGATAGAGGTAGAGGCAAAGGTTTTCGTGGCAAGAGAGGAAAAGGTAGAGGACAGTCTCAGTCTGATGATAGATCACAGGTAACTCGAGCACTTTCAGAGCAGTCTCAAAATGAACATGGTCATAGGTGGATAGATAAATCAAAAATTCAATGTCACTACTGCAAAAAATATGGCCATTATAAGTCTGAATGTCGAAAATTACAGTATGTTTTAAGTAAAAACAAAGCCAATGTAACAAACATTGAATGTGAAACATCAAATGCTTTATTTTTGGCATGCCAAGTCACTGTGCAAGTACCTAATAAAGAAGTTTGGTTGGTAGACAGCGGATGTAATAACCATATCGTTGGTCACAGTGATCTTTTTTCACATCTTTATACATCTTTCAGTTCCTCTATTGGTTTGGGTGATGATCACCAAGTTAAAGCTTCAGGAAAGGGTGTTGTACATGTCTTAACCAAACAAAATGTTGTGAATAATATCTATGATGTTTATTATGTACCCAATTTCAAGCATAATTTGTTGAATGTTGGTCAGTTAGATGCACATGATTATGATGTTAGCTTTCACAACACTACTTGCACGATTTATGATAAACATAAATCTCTTGTTGCAAATATTCCTATGACAAAGAACAGGTTGTATCAATTACAATTGAAAAGTGAAAAGTTGTATGCACATAATGTTTCAACACCAACTGACTCTGACCTATGGCATTTGCGATATGTTCATTTACCAATCAAAAGTATGAGTTTGTTGCAAACACAGTCTATGGTGAAAGGTTTGTCTGCTTTGTATGATCATATCTCTTCTTGTACAAGTTGTATAATGGGTAAACATAAGCGAAATATTTTTGCTTCAACCTCTAATAGAGCCAAAGAACAACTAGAGTTAGTGCATACATATTTGTGTGGTCCAATGCAAGAAAATCAGTTGCTGGTAGTCTCTATTCTCTTACCTTTATTGATGATTTTAGCAGGAAAATTTAGGTGTATTTCATCAAATACAAATCTAAAACTTTTTCCAAGTTTAAGGAGTTCAAAGCCGAGCTTGAAAAACAGAGTGGCAAGTTTATTAAAGTTCTGATGTCTGATAAAAGAGGTGAGTATGAATCTAACGAATTCATTGATTTTTGCAAACAACGTGGTATTAAAAAACAAACGACAACCAGTTATACTCCGCAGCAGAATGGAGTCGCAAAAAGAAAGAATCAAACAATTATGAATATGGCTTGAAGTTTGCTTAAAACACGAAATTTGTCTAAAGATTTATAGGCTGAAGCAGTTGCATGTTCGGTATATATTTTCAATAGATCGCCAACTTTCAGTGTTCAAAGTTTTGTACCTAAAAAAGCATGGAGTGGACAAAATATAATTGTTTCACACTTTCGTGTATTTGGTTGTATTGGTTTCGCTCATGTTCCATAAAAATTGAGAAAAAAACTTGATGATAGGAGCAAAAAGTATATTTTTATAGGATATAGTGATCAATCTAAGGCATACAGATTGTTTAATCCTATAACTAAGAAGTGTGTTGTAAGTTGAGATATGAAATTTCTGGAAGACAAGTCTTGGAATGAAATAAAGAACAATACTTGTCCTAATTATTTTATTCTGTTAGACGAACATCAAGCACCTACAACAAGCACTCCAAGATTACAGGTTCAAGACAAAACCAGTAGAAGTTCATCAAACAGTAGTAGTTCATCATCTTTTGAGTCTGATTCTGATAATCCTAAAATGAGAAACTTAAGTGATAGTTATGCACAAGACGATGTTAATGATATTGTAAATTTTGCATTTTTTTCATTTCAACCTACTTGTTTTGAAGAGGCTATAAAACACAAAGAATGGGTAGATGCAATGAATAATGAAATCGACGTTATTGAAAGAAATCAAACTTGGGATTTGATTGATCTACATGATGATAAAAACTCTATAGGTGTCAAATGGGTTTTTAAAACAAAGTTAAATGAAAGAGGTGAAGTTGATAAGCACAAAGCAAGATTAGTTGCCAAAGGTTTTTCACAGCAGCCTGGGATAGATTATGGTGAAACATTTGCACCTGTAGCAAGAATTGATACTGTTCAATTTGTATTAGCTATTGCAGCACAAAACAAGTGGCCGATTTACCAAATGGATGTAAAGTTTGCTTTTTTGAATGAAGAAGTGTATGTTGATCAGCCACCTGGTTTCGAAATCAGGAATCAAAACCATAAGGTGTACAGGGTGAAGAAAGCGTTGTATAGCTTGAAAGAAGCTCCAAGAGCTTCATAAAGCCGAATAGACCATTACTTGTTGAATAATGGTTTCGGAAGGAGCAACCATGAGCCCACTTTGTATATCAAGAATGATCATCAAGGTAATATTTTGATACTGTGTCTTTATGTTGATGACATAATTTATACAGGTAACATGCAGTTAGATGAATTTAAAGCTACAATGAAAAATGAATTTGAAATGACAGATCTTGGATTAATGAGATACTTCTTAGGTATCGAAGTGAAACAAACACATGATGGTATGTTCATGAGTCAACAGAAGTATGCTACTGACATTTTGAAAAAGTTTAAGATGGACAGGTGTAAACCGGTAGATACTCCTATTGAAGTTGGTACAAAGTTAAGTAAAGATAAATGTTGGTACTATTGTTAATGTGACTTTGTATAAGCAACTTGCTGGTAGTATTATGTATCTTACTGCTACTAGACCTGATATAGCATTTGCAGCTAGTTATATTTCCAAGTTTATGGAATCTCCAAAAGACCGTCATTGGAAAGTTGGAAAGTACATCTACATATGGTTTATTGTATGCAGCCTCTACAGACAGTGAGCTTGTTGGTTATACAGACAGTGATTATGCAGGTTGTATTGATGATCGAAAAAGCACTTCTAGCTATGCTTTTCTATTTGCAAGAAACATGATATCGCGGTCATCCAAAAAGCAGCCCATAGTTGTGTTATCTTCAACAGAGGCTGAGTACGTTGTAGCGAATTCAGCATCATGTCAAAGCAATGTGGCTAAAAAGACTTCTCACTGACTTCGGATATACAGAAAATGAACCTATTTCAATCCTTTGTGACAACACTTCCGCTAATTCCTTGTCGAAGAACAATGTCTTTTATCAAAAGAGAAAACATATTGACACTCATTTTCACTTCATTCGTGAACTCGTCAAGAATGGTGATATTGTTCTCAAATTTTGTGATTCCAAAGAACAGTTAGCAGATATCTTCACCAAACCACTAGGAAAATTTAATTTTGAATTTCAATGTCAAAAGTTAGGAATAAAACAATGTAACCCTTAAGATTAAGGAGTGTCAAAGAATTAATCATTACAGTTAGTTTAGAATTAGTTTAGTTAATTCAATTGTTTCCTAACTGTTTTTCCATGTATATATATCTTTCATAATACAAGAATTATGTGTGTTGTCCAGCAATCTTTTGTATTCGTTTATTCTTTTGTCATTCTGTCAGTTTCATACCTTCAATGGATCCTACTACACAAAAAATGAGAAATACATGAAAAACGTGATTGCAATAATGTTTTTTCATGTATTTCTAATTTTTCATGTAGCAGACAGGGTCCATCAAAAGTATGCAGCATGGGTACTCCTTGGATGAGGAATTAATTTTTGCATCCAACGAGTACTCTCACTCGAAATTTAAGTGAAAACTTTGGGAGATAAGTTGAAAATACGAATTGAAAAAATAGTTTTATTTTTTTATTATTTTTTAATCTTTTTTACCCTTTTACTTAAAAAATGGTGAATCATCCCCCATGGTTGACATCATCATCTTGAATCCTATTGGTTCTTATAAAGTTAATTTTGGTTGTACATTTTTCTTAGGAGGCCCATTTTAGACCTCAAAATTCCCCTAATGAACAATAAACATGTTCAATTTTCATTTCCTCTTCCTTTCTAATTTGGAGATACCACTTTCCTTCTAAAAACCCTATGCTCAAGCACTCCAATGAACTCCAACTAGAGAGTAAATTCTAAAACCTCAAGCTCAAACACTCCAATGGACTTCAACTACGTATTCATAGTCTAATTACATGGTAAAAGACATTCTACTTGAACACAATGTTGATATTTAAAAATGCTTAATCATAAAATGAAAAATTAGGCATTTAAAAAAAAACAAAACATTAATTAATGAAACAAAAAGACTTTGCATGTCTTTGCTTTTGTTTATATGCCATGTAATAAGTATAAACCTCAAGTCTGAGGTGCAACAACTCATCCTATCAACTATGATCGACTGGCGACCTCCTGGCACTAACTGGCTTACTATGATTGGCTAATGATCGACAATGCCTGGCTATTGGCTTACCCCCCTGAAAATGACCGCCCTTTTGGCAATTTTCAAATATGATTGGCTAATGGAAAAAATATATATCTCAATATCCTCTAGTCTCAATATCCTCCTCTAGTGGGGACTATGGTAAACATAACCATCAGTTCCATTTATTAGTAGCGGACCGGTGGTACCTTTCTTTTTCTCAGCCAGTGATGAATATTTGGAAAGTATGTTTAACACTCTCCCCATCCACATTCACATCCCCACTAGCACGCAGCTTATTATGACTTCATTGAAAGGGTAAGCAACCCCAAGATAAATATGCTCTTCAAGTGTTTCTAAACATCTCACCCCTATATTCAGTGATGAAATTCCAAGTTAAATGTTGTCTTGCAAGTTATTGACAACTAACAAAGAGTTTATAGTCTCGATCAAATGAATTTGAACCTAGATATGCCCAAGGTAAATCCAGCCAATGACCAAATCTTAAAATTTAAAATAATAATAATAATTTAAAAAGAAAAAAAAAAACATAAACCTGAAATAAATTAGTTGATAACTAATGTAAAATATTAACAATCAATAACTAATGTAAAGCATTAACCATTAAAACTAGTAATCCTCATAGTAAAAAAATTATTACAACACTTCATTTAATGCTACACCTTCTTAGAGAGACCTCTATAACTACCTACTTTATATAACAAAAATATATAAAATTAATCACAAATGCATTGTGTTTTTTAATGCATCAAAACACTGATTTGAAAATTTTGTCAACTAATATATTCAACTATGCTTTGAATGATATTGATAAATAGATGGAGTTCTAAATATCAACTTCACACAAAGTTGTCAATATATGAATTATGAACTCAAACTGGTATATCTCCAATTTATATCACATATCAAAATTATATCTAAAGTTAATATGTATATGTACAAATGTGACCTCAACTCAATATGTGTCAACATTGTAAATATTTTCATACAAAACTAGACACTTGAAGTCAACTCAATATATGTCAAAGTGATATCATATGATATTATACACTAGTCAAATTATATTTGTTGTATGGTTGATTGTTGTCTTTGTAACTATTCAGGGAATTTGTGTTTCTTATCAAAATATTCATGCTTAGGTACATTATTTCGAATTTAAAACAACAAATAAATACAAGATTCACACCAAATATTATTTTACATTTTACATGTAAAGAACATTCACATATATGCAAAATTCATTCAACTTATAATATTATTAGAGACTTAAATTATTATTAGAGACTAGTTGAAAATTGGAAGGTATATAATATGCCGAAGTTATAAGCTAGATATATAAACAATTGTAACATCAATTCAATATATGTCAAACTTATATTAAAGTTATAAATATATATATCAACAATTGTATCATCAATTCCAATCAATTCCAATTTAATATATGTCAAACTTTTATATATATATATATATATATATATATGAACAATTGTAACATCAATTCAATACAATATATGTCCAACCTATATTAAAGTTATAAATATATATATATGAACACAATTCAATATATGTCAAACTTATATTGAAGTTTTATATATATATATATATAAAACTTCAATATAAGTTTCACATATATTGAATTGGAATTGATGGTACAATTGTTCATATATATATATTTATAACTTTAATATAGCTTTGACATATATTGTATTGAACATCAATTATATATATATATATATATATATATATATATATAAACAATTGTAACATCAATTCAATATATCTCAAACTTGTATTAAAGTTATAAATATAAACTTCATACAAAGTAAGTTGCTAAATGTATAGACAATTGAAATCGACCCAATTTTGTAATTTAAATGTGTGATCTTTTAAACATGTGATCTTAAGCGCTAGTCAAACTATCAAATTATACTGGTTACAGACAAGAAGATGCGAAATATATAAACAACAAGTGTAACACCAAATCAATATTTATCAAATTTATGGCAAAGTTATAAGCTTATAACTTCATACAAAGCTGCTAGATATATGGATAATTGAAGTCGGTCAAATTTATATCATGTGGTCTTGTACACTATCAAATTACATCGGTTATGCACTGGGGAAATTATGCTAATTGCATTACTTCATTAACATCGTAAATATTCAGGACAATCAGGTTTCTTATCGAAGTATTGAATGCTTAGATACCATTTACAGTACTTCAAGGTTCAAAACAATAAATAAATATAACATTCACGCCAAATGTTTGCTACACGTGAGGAACAATCAAACATGTTCAAGAGTTATTCAGCTATATCTTGTGGTATTAGAGACTAGTTGAAAATTAAATGCAAAACTTTGGGATAACTATCACACCGTTACTCACACAACACAGCACACGCAACTTATTTCCAGCCTTAACACAATGAAGAATTTTACCCAATTCGGTTACCACTTTGCTTCTAGAATCCAAAAGCAATGCATAAATCAAAATAATAATATATATTTTAAACCAAAAATAAATTTTGTAAAATCCATAGAAAAATAATAATATATATTTTAAACCAACAGTAAATTTTGTTAGATCCATAAACCCACGCGATGATATTCAAATTGGACACGTGAAAGCAATACAGGTATGGTAAATGACTTTAGCATGTGTTATAATATCCGAGCTTCCTGAGCTAATGATGAAGTGGTATATGAAATGTATGTTCCATTCAAGCCCAAAAATGTGCCTCAGCCCTTAGAATTCTTACATAACTACCATTACTGAGCTAATGCAAGAGATGTAAAGCGTGAGCAGGTTGTTCTGAGAGGACAGGCAGGCAACTATTCATTATGAACAACCAGTACCCAGCAGAGAGGAGAGTCGGCCAACTTTTCATTACAGAATATCAGTACACAGAAGCTAACAGAAACTTCAGAGTGGAAAAAGGATTCATTACCTGATTCATTTAACATATATATGATCTTCAAATATTCAAGACGACTAATTAAAAGGTTAATCTTTGGGAATTATTTCAATTCAATTATAGTTCACATTACAACTGCAGGGTGAACCAGCCAAAAGTACCACTTATATAAACACACATTATTTATGAATCGTTTACAACTGGGATGGATAACAACGATACAAACGCAGCTGCAGTTCATAATGAGTATGCCAAATTGAACCCACTTGAACAAGTAGAATAAACCAAAAATTTAAATGCTTCCGACACCATATTTTACTTGGATAATATCACACAGTAGGTGGTAGAAACATGGATACTGACCACCATAGGGACTTGCTACTTTCTCCAAAACAATTATTTGATATACAAATATTCATTAGTGTAGCTTTCATTCTTCTATTATTTTGGTGAGCAAAAAGTGGCACTAAATTTCCAAGTCGTAGACAGGAAATTCAAAACAATTTTCCAGATTAGAAAAAACAAAATAGAAGTAATATCACGCTGGTGTCACGATATTCCTGAATGATAGACAGATTACTAAGTGCCACTAACAGTGGCAATTCGTGAACAGCTAGACGGTTCCACAATACCAGGTGAGTCAATAACATTGCACCATTGCACTTGTTCCGGCCAAACAGCAAAAATATTGTGCATTTATATCGGTATTGTTGGAAGTTACCCGAGGCTCACAAATAGATGCCACATGACCGAAAAATTCTGGCCAGACAGCAAAAAGATTGTGCATTTGTATGAGAAGTGTTGGCAGTTACCCGAGGATCCTTAATAAAGACAACGTGACCCAAAAGTCTCGCTGTAAAACAAGCCATAGAAAGGCTTCAAACACATCTTTCATACAACATGCCACACTTCAAAAATAATCTGATTTCTACTTGTACCTCACAAGAAAATGGCCTGATGGAAACACTATGGCTTCCCAAATTGAGTTTGGACCACAGTTTGGCACCCATCTTGCAGTTCTCCCCGAGTTTAGTCCACAGTTGCTGATAGCTTATCCTGCTTATCCTAGTTATCCTAATCCACCGCCTCGGGGCCTTTTAAAAGAGATGTCTTGAGGTGATATAGCATTTCTAGATGTTATGTTATTGTACAGATATCTAGTCTCCTGCGACAACACTCCTGTCCTACTGTCCACATTTCTCATTCTCCCATCACGAACTGGCACATACTGCTGCCTCAAATTCTGTTGCAAGCCATTTTGTTGAAAGGCATGCTCCATCCCTCGAGCAACCCTGTTTCCTGGGCTCAAAAAGGAGCCTGATCTGTTTGAATAAGAATTTCCTCTACCATCATCCCTATCTGCATAACGCCCAGTCAAGACTGATGCCCTGCTTATGGTGTTTGAAGAACTTCCTCCGTGAATATCTGACACAGTCATTGTCCGTAAATGGGAGTTCTGAGATTCCCTATTTGGAGGTGCCTCTACATCCAGTACTCCATCATAGGAAAGCATACATGCAATAGCATAAACTGATTCTCCAAGGATAGGTGGCAAAATCTTGCGGGGATGTTTGACCTGCCAGGCATTGTATCAGTGAGATCTACAAAGCATTTTGGGTACATTTTTAAAGCTCAAATTATTGTCATTAGCAAACATTCCGTTGCACAAACTTACAATCCCACCAACAAAAAATGTCCATGTAATGATATGGACGAAGAATGATGTCATTAATTAAAAATAAAGTATGGCTACCAATGCATAGAAAAAATACAAAACCAAGAAAGCATACTTTCAATGAAGCATAAGGAATAGTGTCATCAGTTAAAAATAATGAATGGCTACCAATGCGAAGAATAAACACAAAGCCAAGAAAACTTTGAATGAAGCATGTGGAACGGTGTCATTAATTGAAGATAATGGCTACCAACGCATAGGAAAAATACAAAACCAAGAAAGCATACTTTGAAAGCAGCCGCTGCTAAAAGTCTCTCCCTTAAGCAATAAAGTTGAGCTGCATTCAGTGATGTCGCTTCAAATCTAATCCACCGATCTACAACTATAGAAACTGCCTTGTCTGGTGAAGACATAACTTTTTGCTGTTGCTTTTCAGAAGGATCTGGTTTAAGAATCTCATCTTCTTCCTCGCTATCAGAGCTATCATCATTTTCATCATCCATTTCTTCATCAGGATCAAGCGGAGCAACCACCATTTCTGTAGCAAGTAATAGTAGTGGATATGGCTGGACTAGAGTACAGTTTTTAATGGACATCGATGCCTCACCGCGTGTTACCTCATCAAACACAAGCAAAGGCCTGTTCAAGAATTCCTTTCTCTGTGAATTCGAATTGTAATGTACCAACCTAAAATTTGCAGAATGAGGATGAATACGTACTTTTTCACCTCTGGCAGTCTGCACTACTGCTTTCTGACCACTAGGAAGAGGTGGCAACAAGATTCCTACCATTGGATACAAACCAGCTAATAGAATTGCACGTAGAATACCTGGATGCTGAGAATTCAAGCTGCAGGAATGTAAATCCTCTGAGACTAATCCCTTCTGAGTAAGCTCGTTCCACAACTGCTTACGCATACCATCCAACATAACCATGGTTCCATGAGAAACAAAATTCTTAGCACAGAATGCAGCTTGCTGTCCCTTTTTCTTTGCTTCTCTCCATTGATCAAATGCTGCAACCACTGCTAAATGATCACTGTAGCCACCATAGCATGACATGAACTCCATCTTTGCTGCAAAGGCTCGCTTTTTTTCGTGTGGTGCCATTGGCAAAACAAAAGGCTCTCTGTAGCCTGCAGCACAGGCTATTGTCAAAGCAGGATCAAGGCAATTCAATAATATTGCAAATAGTAGCATCTTGCTTGTTGAGGGATGAACTGGTAAGGAACCCAGCTGCTTTCCTAGTTCTGTAAGCTTTTCTTCTCGGGTTAAAGCCCCTATATCTTGGAGCAATGTGATAGCATTACGAACAGCAAGATCGACCGGTGCATCAATTGCCTTTTTAATGAATTCAGTAATATTACAATCAGGATCTAGTATCTTGACCTGAATCATTTAAAAAAGGAAGTCACTCATCTATAAGCATATTTCAAATTTTATTCTGAATTGAACCTAAAGATGAAATTTCATGTCTGTAAAAGAGAAAGCATCTCCAGTTACCTGCAAACAGAGCTCCTCAAGTGGAGTTCGTTTAATTTCAGGGACCTGATAGTCAGGCAAAGCTGCAGCACGGACTTTGGAGAAGAAATGATAACAGGTTCCTGGTTGGCACCGACCAGCACGTCCTTCTCGCTGCTTAGCACTTGCCTTAGATATCCAAGTTGTCTGAAGTGTGGAGACATTACTATAAGGGTCATAACTTTTCTCTTTCATGCGCCCACTGTCAATAACAAACGCGATATCATCAATAGTTATTGCAGTTTCTGAAATATTTGTGGAGAGGACAATCTTACGAACACCAGGTGGTGGGCGTTTGAACACTTTCTTCTGCTCAGCAGAGGGAACCATGGAGTGAAGAGGCAGTATTAGATACTTTGAATTATCTCTAAATATAGGAGAATCTCGCAAGAGATCCCTACAGCGAGATATTTCCTCCCATCCTGGTAAAAAGACCAGCACAGCTCCTTCCTCAGATTCAGAATTGGCCTTATCAGGGCTCTTGCATATTTTTTTTAACAACTTTTCAATAAGTTTGACATCAACCTCATCCATATCAACTGTGACCATATAGCTCTTAAGCAATTGTGCTTCTTCAGCTGCTGACTGCACCTGCACTTGGCCCTTCTCTTCAATTTGTTTCATGATAAGTTTTGCAGCTTCATCTTGATCCTCTCTCTGAGCCCATTCTAAAGCCATACTCCCATCTTGTGCCTGTAAAAAACAATCGGCACCATATGAGAGCAGTAGTGAAACATCATCCACTCTGCCTTTGCCAGCAGCCACCATTAGTGGTGTAGCTCCAGTCAAAGAATGTTGATAATTACAGAGTTCAGGGCTTGGATTCCCTGAAATTATGTCCATAAGCAAATCAAAATCATTCTCTAGCCAGGCAAGAGTGATAGCCTCATCCATAGCACTCGTGTCTTCCCGAGTCAGTGATGGGGTCTTGCAACTTGCCAAATTTTGACTATTATGATCAGTTAACTGTTTCTCATCCATCCCAGATTCTACAAGAGCAAGTACATCCTCCAAATAATATGTACGGACCTAAAAAGCCAAAAGATAATTTCACGTTTATAATGTTGCACATGTATGATATCCTAATGACACAGAATCATGGTGCTTTGCAAGAATTTACATATATTACAATAAAATACTTACCGGGTAAGTGAACCCAGGGACATTAATGATAGGACAACCATTGAAATACTTCGAAAACAATTCGGCATCAAGAGTGGCGCTCATTAATATCTATTAAAATAGAGGATATTAATTAAATTTTATTTTCCAATGCAACAAATAAAATGTCAATAGGAGATAAAGTTGTAGGAAAACTAAATAAAAGACAAAGGTGAAGTAAATAGAAGCCAACCAGGCGCAAATCTGGCCGAGAAGGAAGCAAATCTCTGCATCAGAAATAAACAACAAATTAGGAATAGTAACTTCCACAAATAAAAATTTACAAATGCAACTAGTGATGCTTTACCTGAGTATAATCAGCATAAAATCAGCATAGCGATCTCGTTCATGGATTTCATCCTGTACCAAAGATATTATAACCATCCACATAAGAGTTCCATAAGAGCAGTTCTGCTGTCACATTAAAAGACTATCTATAATAAAACTCTGCAAACACGTTTTTTTCCTCTCTGGAGGTACTAATGTGGTTGGCAACATTTTGACTGATTCTTTGCTCTGAGCATTCATGCTCTTTCAGATCTTAGTCTGCGGTTGTTGGTTACATTGTTTAAATAGTTTTCTGGGTAAACCACCTTTAATTTAGTTCTGTCAACAATTTGTATCGCAGTAAGGAAGCCCCTGATCAAGAAAGATATTTTGGCTTGAAAAGGAAATGAAAATCATTATGTTGTTATTAATATGAAAGGAACTTTGAAAAATTAAAGAAGCACAAAGGCCAGCCTAGGTTAAAGGAATGATTTTAAGTTCAATTTATTTTAATTTAATTATTTATAATACATCTTTAACTACCAATGCAATTAAAGTTTAAACTATAATATTTACAAAAGGAAAATAACTGAGATTACGAAATAAAAGTTTCTAGAAATTTAAAAACAAATTAAGGATGCTATTACCTGTTGCCACACAATCTAGTAGGGGCCTTAGGAGGGGTACCTAAGGGACAACTACTAATCTGAAATAGATCTGATCTAATACTGAAGTAGAACTGAATATTTGCCAACAGTGAATTGATTGTTAACTCGATAGCTTAGTGTGGAAGGCTGAAGGAAAGCAAATGATTTAACGACTTAAACCAGAACTTAAGAATCATATTAAACATGAATTTGCAGCAAAGAACAAAGATAGAAGACAGCAAACATTGATTACAGAGTTCGTCCCTGGTGGACTACGTCTCTGGGTCCGCTTTCAAGATCGGCGTCCGTTTTATTAAGGATTGATCCAAGGAAGTCTTTACACAGAAATACACCAGACTGAACGTGCTCGCAGGCAACTCTGGTCTCTATCAACAGAAATCTCTCTCTCCTAGCTTTCCAACGCATGTCTTGGTTCCCAATTCTGCCTCCGGATGACCAAGATACGCTGAAAACAAAACTGCCTCTCTCTTCCAGAATCTGAATACAAGTCTTCAAAATCACTCCATCCTTCATCATGAGCAATGGATTGAATTTATAATACAGGTTCAGTTCGAACTTGGCCAAAATTGGCATGTGGTTGAATGCAAATTAATGTGATAGACCTCTCAGTGCAATAGTATTGAAGCATGTTAGGGATTAGTTACATTGTGGTTTTAAAAATACATAGCGCA
This sequence comes from Pinus albicaulis, assembly GCA_034641835.2. NCBI lineage: Eukaryota > Viridiplantae > Streptophyta > Pinopsida > Pinales > Pinaceae > Pinus > Pinus albicaulis. The sequence goes on from CM076578.1 coordinate 1,580,074,281, forward strand.
TACAATACAAAAACCCAAAATAAACTTTGGTCTAAAAATAAACCCTGACAGTTAGCAGACGACGGAGCGGTGGATGGTTTGGCATGTGACCAGGCTGCAGTCTAAAAATAAACCTTGACAGTTAGCAGACGGCGGAGCGGTGGATGGTTTGGCATGTGACCAGGCTGCAGTCTAACCACTAGTTGCCACATGGTGGTTAAGTTTCGCGGCTTCGGCAAATAGTTCTACTGTGGTCGGTCTCCGTGGCCTATTCACATGCCATTGTATCTATGGTCAACTCCCCGACGGTTAAAACCAAACTGTTATAACTCCGCTACGTTCACTCCGCTGCATTCACATGTTGATTGCAATCTTCGACGCAGTTAGACTGCGACGGTCAAGCTGTTTAATATGTATGTCTGATTACATAGTCCGAAAGCATAGATATGGGTTTATTTAAATATGTTTTGGCATAGTTTATGACATTTGCGCTATGTCTTAAGAACTTAGGTTTAGGACTTTAGGATTATAGCATAGGTTTTGAAACCTTAGCATAGAATCTTGACCATATAATCACCATGAAGTAATTGAACCGTGAACCACATCATTACACCATGACATTTAACCATGATTGACGAAATTGAAGAGTTCCTCATCGGACAAACTAGAGAAACTGAAGAACTGAATACTGAACTGATCTTCACTGTCTATCTACATTGATGCAAGATCCTCCTAGATCAATCCTCTCCACTTGAAAGCTTTTGGACCAACAAAAGTTTGATTTAAGCAGACATCAGGTGAGGGTACAGCTCCCTCACTCTTCCGATCTCCATCCACCTTGCCTTGCTCAGATTCATGCCCTTGAGTCCCACTCGAGGATATTCAACATCTCCTCACCTGGAAGTGCAAACTATCATGTCCAAGATAGTATCTTTCTGCAACTCATTCATATACTCAGGTGCCAAATCATCAATGGTAGGACTCTGTGTATCTTCCTTTGGATCAATGATCATCGGAGGTTCATACAACTTCAAATTTTCTACATTTACAACTGAATAAATACACATGTAAGGAGGTAAATCCAACCGGAATGCATTGTTTCCAATCTTTTCAACAATCTTAAAAGTACCATACCTAATGGGTTTCAGTTTCTTACCTTCACCTTTCAACCTGTCTTTACTAATATACAACCATACCTGATCACCGACCTTAAAATGATGATCCACTCGATGCTTGTCATAGCATATTTTATACTTGGCCTGACTCTTCTTTAACTGATCCTGCACTGCTTCATGTATCTATTGTATCCGTTGAATGAACTTAACTGCTTTATTTGAATTTTCATGTCCATCCACTTTATCTTCTTCACCGAACATGAAGTCCATCGGTGACTTTGGTAGATACCCAAAACATGTTTCAAATGGCAATCGATTAGTTGAAGAATGTAAGGCTCGATTGTAAGCATGTTGCACATAAGATAAAGATTCATCCCACAACTTAGGATGTTTGTTACAGTAACCTCGGAGAATATGTATCATTGTCCTATTCACCACTTCTGTCTACCTGTCAGTCTGTGGATGAAAAGTCGTGCTCTTCTTCAGCTTTGTGTCCATGAATCCCCACAAAGTGGACCAAAACTCTCCTACAAAGTGAGTGTCTCGATCAGAAATCATGGAAGTAGGTAACCCAAAATGAACCCATACCTGTTGAAAGAACATTTGTGCAGTTTGTTCAGCAGTCACTTGCTTTTTGCATGGAACAAGAATGCACATCTTGTTGAAACGAACCACGACATAAATGTCATCATGCCCTCTCCTGGACATAGGAAGTCCTCCAACAAAATCCATATAAATGTTGTCCCATGGTCGCAAAGGAACTAGAAGTGGCATATACAAGCCAATCTTTCGATTGCTTGGTTTGCTTGTCAAACACATAATACATCCTTTAATGTACTTAACAACAATTTCGTACATACGAGGCCAGTAACAATACCTTTGAATTTGCGCCATAGTCTTGCTTATGCCAAAATGTCCTGAAATACGAGAAGAATGTGCTTCCCGAATAACATGCGCCCTTTCTGTCAGTGGTATGCACAACTTACCCAGATGATATAACAAGCTGTCATGAACATGAAAATTGACTTCTTCCACCAGAGTACCATGAGTTAGTGATTCATAAATATCTTTGAAATCAACATCTGAACTATATTGTTCTAAATAACTTTCGAATTTTAAAGTACTATTCTGCAACACTACTGAAGCATTCAAAGATGGTCTAGACAACATATCAACTACTTTGTTTATTACACCTTTCTTGTACTTAATTACTAAGTGAAATTGCTGAAGAAATCCCATCGATCTGTAATGGCGAGATTGTTGCAACTTAGTCTGAGACTGAAGGTACTGAAGCGGCTGATGATCTGTGTGAATCATTGTTTCCTTACCCATTAAGTAGTGTTTCCATTTCTTTACAGTTTCAACCAAAGCAAACACTGCTTTATCATATGGCGAATAATTTATAACTGCCTTGGAAAAATTTTATGAATGAAAACAAATAGGTTTCCCTTTTTGAAGTAAAACTGCACCCATTGCATAACCACTAGCATCTGTTTCAATTTCGAATGGCTATTGAAGATCTGGTAAAGCTAAGATTGGTGTTGTGACAATTTTCTGCTTAAGTGTATCAAAAGATTTTTGTTGTTTCGCTCCCCACTGAAAGGAAACTTTAGAACCTGTTAAAGCATGTAACGATGATGCAATCAAAGAAAACTGAGAAATGAATTTTCTCCAATACTGAACTGCACCTCAGAAACTCCTAACTTCAGTCACATTCTGTGGTCTTTGCCACTTAACAATCACAAACTCGCATTTGGACAGTTTAAGGTACAATTTTTCCCTTTGGAACACTTCAAAGACCTGTTTAACATGCCAAACTTGCTCTTCCATACTAGAACTGAAAATCAGGATATCATCTAAGTAGATTATGACAAATTTATCAATGTATGGACGAAATACATCATTTGTAACCCGCATGAAAGTTGTTGGAGCATTACACAAACCAAAAGGCATCACTAACCATTCAAATAGCCCCTGCCTAATTTTAAATGCAGTTTTCCAGAAGTCATTTTCTGCAATGCGAATGTGATGATACCCACAACACAAATCCAACTTAGTGATATAGACAACATTTTCCAACTACTCAAGTAAATCATCGATCTTGGGAAGAGGATACCTGTTCTTGATTGTGATTTTATTTAATGCCCTAAAGTCGACACAATTTCTCCATGTCCTGACTTTCTTAGGAACTAAAATTATGGGTGAACCACATGGAGATGAACTGGGTCGAATGAAACCTTTTTCAACCAGCTCTTGGATTTGTTTCTTTATTTCTTCGTTCTCTATAACTGACATGCGATACATTACGACATTAGGAAGAGGGGTGTCAGACATCAATTGTATCTCATGTTGTATTTCCCGTTTAGGAGGCAGATGTTTTGGTTCTTTAAATAGACTTTGAAAAGAACCTACCACTTTAACCAAACTATCTTTAAACCGAGATTCACAATCTGAAAAAGCATCATGTTGATCCTTATGTTGTTCTTTTACAACCATGAGTACATATCTCTTACTTGAACTTATTAGTCTCTTCATCTGATTAGCAGTAACTAAATCCAATTGTGTTTTGATTTTATGTGCCCTGACAATGTATTCAACTCCATCTTTCTTAAGGAGATATTTGTGCTCTTTCCTATGAAACACAACATCACGATCATAGAGATAAGGACTTCCTAGCACTATTCCACATATGTCTAATGGAATCATATCTAAATCCACTTCATCAATGTAATTAGCTATGATGGCAAATTTTAAACGACACTGCTTTGTGACATTAATCTGAGTTTTTTCTTTTCGCCAACCTAATGGGCATGGTCTTGGATGATTCTTTGTCTCCAAACCCAATTTCTTAACTAATTCTTCAGATATTAAATTTGCCCGCGATCAACTGTCAAACAAAGTATCAATTTTTGTGCCCTTAGAAGTTACCGTTATGTGAAATAATTCAACTCTTTTATCCTCATTGAGATGATTTATGTTTGAGAAAGATGCAGAAGTACTAGAACTGGAACTAGTGTCAAAACTTTTACCTGTCGAAACCATTGTGGTTATTTTCCTTTCATCACCTGAATCGGAGCCCAAATCTTGTTGGATTGCTGCATTAGCCTTCTTTTCACCTTTATTTTTCTAGAACTTCTTTGGTCTGAGTTCTAGGTGAAGTTTCCAACATCTGGCTTCATCATGTCCGATCCTCTAGCAATGAGTACAAGTAGGTCTTTCACTTTCCTTCTAAGTTGTCGCTGCTTTCTTTCCCTCCAAATTGTTCTTCCTCTTGTTGTCTTTGGAATCCTTGACTTCAAACTATTTGGATGCTTTCTGTGAAAACATAAATGGTCTGCCACCTGATTCAATATGTATGGCTTGAACACACAGTTCATCAAAGTAATCAGGATTAAACATCAATAACGTATGTTGTAAATAAGAATGTAAACTGCCAATGTACTTTAATAAAGTTTCACGTGTATCCAATGGAATACAAAGCACCAAAGCTTTCTTCCTGAACTCCTGAGTAAACTCCTAAACATTATGCCCTTTACCTTGCCTCATATACTGCCAATCAATAACAGCTTGTTGCATGTATCCTAAAGGATAGAATTGTTTCTGAGAGCTTTTTAAAACTTAGACCATGAAGAAATGACTTTACCTTTCTGCTTTAAATTTACTTGAGTTTTACTTTCCCACCAGATTAAAGTTGTTCCCCCCATTCTAAGTGTAGCTAACCAAATTTTTGTTCTTTCATCAGAAATGTTCTGAATTCTACAATACACTCTAACTGCTTAATCCAATTATCTAGTTTATCAGGATTCATTTTGCCATCATAAATAGGTAGTTCAAATTTTACATCAAGCTTCAAAAGAGATGATTTCTAAGGTTTCCTTTCTGTTTCAGAATCTGAACTAGAAGAAGAAGATGATGATGATGAAGATGATGGAGGAGAAGGAGGTTTATCATCATTTCCTTTTCCTTTGTCCTTCTTCGATGCCTTTGAAGAAAAAGTTGCATCTCTCGCCTTCTTATCTTCGTAGAGTTATCCCAACATCCGCTGCATGTTCAGAAACATTTGTTGACTTTGTTCTTCGCCCATGACCTTCACGTCAGGAGTTTCACCTATATCGAATCCTCCCATTGTCGATTGATGAGCGACTTTCCGCTTTCCAACTTCTAAGTCTATCTCCTCGAGCATTCCTTCTCCTCATCGCAACCTGGACCTGGTTAACATTCACTAGCAAAAATCTTACAACACAACCTGCTCTGATACCAAAATATATGATCTGAAATAGATTTGATCTAATACTGAAGTAGAACTGAATATTTGCCAACAGTGAATTGGTTGATTGTTAACTCGATCGCTTAGTGTGGGACACTGAAGGAAAGCAAATGATTTAACGACTTGAACCAGAACTTAAGAAGCATATTAAACATGAATTTGCAGCAAAGAACAGAGATAGATGACAGCAAACATTGATTATGGAGTTCGTCCCTAGTGGACTACGTCTCCGAGTCCGCTTTCAAGATGGGGTCCATTTTATTAAGGATTGATCCAATGAAGTCTTTACACAGAAATACACCAGACTGAACGTGCTCGCAGGCACCTTTGGTCTCTGTCAACAGAAAGCTCTCTCTCCTAGCTTTCCAACGCCTGTCTCGGTTCCCAATTCCGCCTCCGAACGACCAAGATACGCTGAAAACAAAATTGCCTCTCTCTTCTAGAATCTGAATATAAGTCTTCAAAATCACTCCATCCTTCATCATGAGCAATGGACTGAATTTATATTACAAGTTCATTTCGAACTTGGCCAAAATTGGCATGTGGTTGAATGCAAATTAATGTGATAGACCTCTCGGTGCAATAGTATTGAAGCGCCTGAGGGATTAGTTACATGGTGGTTTTAAAAATACATTGCGCATATAATACAAAAACCCAAAATAAACTTTGGTCTAAAAACAAACCCTGACAGTCAGCAGACGGTGGAGCGGTGGACGGTTTGGCATGTGACCGAGCTGTGGTCTAACCACTGGCTACCGCTTGGTGGTTAAGTTCTGCGGCTTTAGCAAATAGTTCCATTGCGGTCGGTCTCCGTGGATTGTTCACATGCCATTGTATCTGCGGTCAACTCTCCGATGGTTAAAACCAAACTGTTATAACTCCACTACGTTCACTTCGCTGCGTTCACATGTTGATTGCAATCTTCGACGCGGTTAGACTGTTGCGGTCAAGTTGTTTAATATGTATCTCTGATTACATAGTCTGAAAGCATAGATATGGGTTTATTTACACAAGTTTTAACATAGTTTATGACATTTGTGCTAGGTCTTAAGAACTTAGGTTTAGGACTTTAGGATTATACCATAGGTTTTGAAACCTTAGCATAGAATCTTGACCATATAATAACCATGAAGTAATTGAACCATGAACCACATCATTACACCATGACATTTAACCATGACTGACGAAACTGAAAACTTCCTCATCGGACAAACTAGAGAAACTGAAGAACTAAAGACTGAACTGATCTTCACTATCGATCTGCACTGATGCAAGATCCTCCTGGATCAACTACTAGACCAAATGACAACAATGGGACAAAGACCCACTGTCACCTCAGTCAGTGTCCCCTGCTCTTTACAGAGTTTCACCAATGGGGGGAGTCCCAGTATAAGGGAAATCACTAGGATGATAGGATCAATGGCTAGGTATAGTGTGATTTCCAAAGCCCATTCAAAAGAGAGACTCAAATAATGGCTTAATTGCTTCAAAGGGAAGTTACAGGCTCTCCAAGAAAGGCTTAATGAGGAGGACTAGACCTAGCGATAATAATATTTAATGATGATGAGAATTTCTATAGTCAAGGCTCCTAAGATGATCAGGACCTCATAGGAAGCTCTTTGAAATAAGCAATTGTTTCTATGATAAGTGTTGCTTCACTTGAGAGACCTAGAATGGGTCCACACGAGACATAGGGCTAGAAGATGATTCTTTAATGCGATATCTAGGTCAAGCACGGATTAAGAAAGGTCTATAAATGATTAATTGCCTTTGAGTTTTCAAGTGCATATGACCTTTGGAATGCCACTAACCAAAGAAGTTTAAAAGTTAGAATCAAGGTTGGAGGTAGGGTTTGAGATTTATCTCAAACTAGCCACGGGAATTGCTTCAAAATTTGAGAGCAGCTAGGAGACACCTTGGCACAATAGCCTACCTGTAGAAAATTTATGATCTGCACACTTAACACAGTTTACAAGTTTGCATGTTTTTGTTTAAGCCCAACCCACATGTTTTGACATGCTGATATAAATTTCAGAATGCATTTATTGCAAACATTAAAGAGTGCTTCTACTAATTTTTTCACTTTCCTATCAGCTGTTAATTAAACAAAATTTATGCAACCATTCACACATATGAGACACTTGTTTTTGGTCAACTTGACCCCGGAAAATACCCCACAGCCTCTTGGGAAAAAATGGTCTTCGAAGGAGGATTTTATTGCTTGAGAAATTTAGACTAAGTAAATAAAATAACACAGTACTTATCTCCCTTTTCAGCTGTAGCATTAAATGCAAATTTCTGGAAATTTGTGCCCACTGGAATTTTCAGATTTTCACAAAATCTCATGCCCAGAATTTATGCATTTTCTCATAGATCAGCTTCTCGAAATTCCTGCCCAGAATTCTGCCTCGAAAACTGTGCTGAAGGCGCCTCGAAATCTGCACTGAAGGTGAAACAATCTGCCTCGAAATTCATGCCAATCTGCTGCCTCAAAATTCGCACTGACAGTGGTTGCTAACCCAAAATTCATGCCTCGAATTCCAGGCCTGACAGCAGCAGAAACCTCCTCAATTTTTTTGGTTTACAGCTCCTCAAAATTCATGCTACAGCCCTTGAAAATCGTGCCTCCTTGCCTCAAAATCCATGCCTGCTGTAGCTGCCCTCTTCCTCGAAATTTGTGCTTTGTGTGCCCTCCCTCTCCTAGAAATTTGGGCCTCCTACCTTGCTGCAATTTCTCCTTGGAAATCTGTCCTCTCCTTGAAGTTTTCTCTCCTACCTTCTCATGCTCTCTCAATTGTGAAGTGAAGAATCATTTCCTTTTCCTCCTATAGTCTCCTCGGAAAAGATTGAATCCTTAAACCTCGAATCCAATGGTTGAGATTTCCTCCTCCAATCTCAAGATGTGTGGTTGAGATCATTTCTCCCAAATGACCCTCCTTATACATTGACCCCATCACTTAAAACTAAAAGTCTCCTAGTACCTTTTTCAAGTTGTGCACCTTTTTCTATTTTTCTCATAAAAAAGTACACTATGTACTTTACACAAAGTCACTTTATAAAGTACAAGTGACTTTGATATTAGAAAAAGTACATGGTACGACACTTCTAAGTATATTTTCACCCTTGACATTAATTTAACTCATAAATGCCATTGAGACAAAAGTCCATTAATGTGCTCACTAGGCTAAAAGGGATAAAAGCCTAGTAACACCTCTCTTTTCAACACTACCAACTCGCTCCTCAAGATGACATGTCCAATGCAATTCGCACAAGGCCCTAGGTGTCCCTCTAGGGTCAGGGCAGAAATTCAAAAAAGAGAGAAAGGAAGGTGGTTTAGGTTAATCAACTACGTTTAGGACTAGTGCCTTGTCAATTGGGAGAAATGGAGTCAAGATTTCCATTTGATGATAGTCAATTGGGAGTAATGCAGTCAAGATTTCCATTTGATGAAAGAACTTCGCTCTACCAGGAAGACCTATGCAACTTTTGCTAACCCTAGGATGCAGCAACACAGCAATAAGAGGTATTTATACTTTGTTTGGCAAGAGATGATGGAGTTCCAAAGGTGCAAGATAGAACAAGCCTCTAGGAACATTCATTCACATTATCTAACATGTAATGCATGCAATACTTCAAAATCTCAGTGTTTTCATGAATTCACATTTAATTAGGGCACATGTAAGATTATGACAAGATATTCCATACATTAATCATGCAACAAAGTAAAGAAATAGCATCAAAAAAGCACTTACAAGATAAAGCGAGTATATATATCCATCACATTTGCAAATAGATTATAGAAACTCCAAGACAAGATAGAGAAAATCCCAAACATCAAAATGCATCGATAACTACCAATTGTGTCCATTAATTGTAGGTTTGAATTCTTTTTACGAGAGAAATTCCAAATGATGATGAGTTACAAATGAGGTTCTTCTTAATTTATATGAGCCTTCAGGAGTTTGATTTAGTCTAATAAGCCTAATTAAGCCCCTAAAATCACTTTAATGTGCAAAATAACAACCCTATTGGTGACAAGCCCACCAAATCGCTTAAAAGTAAAAAATAAGCCTTCCTAATGAGGTCGAAATGATAGAATAATGGCGCAAAGGGTCGTTGGAAGGCCAAAATAAGTCCTCCATGTGCCATGATGAAGAGGAGGGCTCCCAAAATGATGACCAAGGGGGTGGCCCCTTGGTTTCCAAGCAAGACACCTATGGTGCTCCCAAGTGGTTGTGGGGCATAATCAAGGGTCTCATGGGACTCCAACTGGATCAAACATGTCAATGCTCCATCAAAAAGGGCTAGAATGATGACACGTGCCCTCCTATGTCTCTCCAAATGAGACAACACCCCATCTGGGCCTTGGATCAGCTACTAAGTGTGTGGCTGGCTGTGCAACGTGCTCCAAGTGCAACATCATCTTTGTATGGTTGGGGCACAAACAAGTAACATGTGGTGCTGAAATGCTTTGCTATGGTGGAGGCCCACGGTTCTCAACACTCACCCTACAAGTGCCATTATGGACCCTCTAGAGGTCTTAGAACCCGTATAGGGAGACCAAGTCCAAATGGAAACCCACCTGCAATCTTGTATAAGATCCAATGCATCTCTTCACCTTCCAGTACAATAATCCATTAGTGCAATTAAGTAAATAAACTCGTTAACCAAGGGAAAAAGTGGACACTTCATAGTGGCATGCCCTTCCAAATGGGCTTTAGAGTGTACAGGTGTCACCAAGCTCAACATGAGAGGTTAATAAAGGACCCCATTAGGTGGTTTCAACCTCTAAGGCAGTAACAGGTCCACGCTACATCCATCAAATGGTAGGTGTCATGTGAAATGATGGTGGAATGGAGTGGGGTAACAGGGAAGGCTCCAAGCCACATGCCATGGTACAAGAGCAATTGTAATGCGAGAAGCCCACACATAGGTGTATGAATGTAGGAGGGAGCAATCATGGTGCATGAGTTATCCTGGCCTTTGTTTTTCCACCCTTTTCTTTATATGCCTTTTGCCTTTTATTGATTTTTCTTTCTTTTAACTGCTCAGGGCTTCAAGGATGAGAGCATGATGTGTACGATAAAGCAGTGAATACCCCCTTAAGGTTGGGTAGTTCATTGCCCACCAAAGGTTGGGAAAATTATGGGTTCCTTAATGATGCAAGGGACAACATTGGGCCATAGGAACCAGGGTAATGGCAATAGTGATAGGGGTAGAGCTCATGCTTGGCTTTTGCCAACATGCTAAATTCTCATGTCTCCACCATCTTTTGTGTTTTATGGTACATTTTCTATTAAAAGTGGCCAAATTATGCTTTTTAGTTGCATCAACCTCCGAGGCATCATTCCAAGCCCGACCCAAAGTGTGGACAAGGGAAAGGGGAAGCTAATTGCTTATGGACCCAATGGACAAATGTGGACCCAAATGGGAAAAGTGTGAAAAGGGGTTATAATGAGTGGAGGGGAGTGAGATATATGGTTTCGAGAAGCGGGACCACGCAACCAAAATCAAGCCTTCCCATGTAGTGTCACTCCTAAAGCTAGTAGGCAATAGAGGAGATTGCACGGGACTAAGATACAAGAATGACCACCAAATTGGGACAAGGGAACAAGGGTACAATCCAAGACCATTATTTTTGTTGAATCCCCCCACTAATCCATGTCCAGATGTGCCCATGAAAAGCAAGCATAAACACCCAATTACATAATGAAAAGCCATACCTTCGAGGTTGGAAGGTCCACCTTCAAACATGCGATCATAACAGATGGGTGAAGGCACATAGTGGTTGGCTCAGGTGGCAGAGGATGGTGGCACATCAAGTTATCTGGTGGCTGCAAGGGGTTGTTGCCTGTCAACTGAAGAAGAATCTAGGAGAAACTTCACCAAATGGATGTGAAGACCACATTTCTACGTGGCATACTTAAGGAAGAAGTATATGTTGAGCAACCACAGGGCTTTGAGGAGTAAGACAAGAAGACTTATGTATGTCAGTTGAAGAAAGAACTCTATGGATTCAAGCAGGCACCCAGGGCTTAGTATGCCCACATTGATAGCTATTTGATGAAAGCTTGGATTCACAAGGAACAGTGTTGACCCGAACCTCTACTTCAAAGTTGTCCAAGGTATGCCCCTGATTTTGATTTTATATGTTGATGATTTATTCTTGATAGGTGGAGAGCCTCTTATTCGAGTGTAAGAGGGAGTTGGCCTCTGAATTTGAGATGAACAACCTTGGATTGATGCACTACTTCCTGAGCATAGAAGTGTGGTAGAGACTTGGTGAGATTTTCCTTTCTCAAGGAAAATATGTTGTTAAGCTACTGGAGAAATTTGGAATGGTAGAATGTAAGTCCATGGCCACACCGATGGAGATAAACTTCAAGAAAATATGTGGAGAAGCTGCAAGACCTGATCTGGTGAATACCTCTAAGTACCAACAATTGATTAGGGCACTAATGTTCTTAGTGAACACAAGACCCGACATATGTTTTGTTGTCAACACTCTGAGTCAATTCATGATTGAGCCTCTACATGCACACTGGGTTGTTGTTAAGCATGTGTTGAGATACTTAAATGGAACTATTAATCTTGGTTTGAGATATATTGTCGGAGATGTGAGACTACATGGATACATTGATATTGACTGGGTCGGAAATGTTATTGACAGGTAGAGCATGTCAGGGTTTTGTTTTAGTCTGGGATTTTTCATAATATCTTGAATGAGCAAGAAGTAGAAGTTTGTTGCCCTTAACACAACTGAGGCAGAGTATATTGCTGCTAGCATGGCTAGTTGTCAGGTAATATGGTTAAGGAAGCTCCTTGGAGAGTCGTTTTAGCAGATTCTGGATACGACCATAATATATTGCGACAACAAGAGTGGGATCTGTCTGGCAGAGAATCTGTGTTCCACGACAAGTCCAAGCACATTGAGATTAGATATCACTATATCCGGGATATGGTGCAGAGAGGAGTCGTAAGACTCCATCACATTTCCACTTATGAGCAGATAGTTGATATTCTTACCAAGGCTTTGCCGAAAGGGAAGTTCTCGGTCCTCAGAGAGCAGTTTGGACTCATGGATGTGACCCTCCTGGAAAAGGGTCACAACTGATCGAGAACACTAAGTTAAGCTCTTCCCCCCTGTTTGAGCTCCTTCGGAGAGGAATTGAGCCAGATAGCTCCTAGGGTTGAGGGAACTCGTGGACAATACGTGTGTTTGATCCTTACCTTACGATAAGTGTGTATCTCCCCTATTATCAATGTAAAGTTGTGTCTAATCCTTACCAGAAATTGTAAGTGTGTATCTCCCCCTACTGTCATGTCTAGGACTTCACTGAGTATACCCCAGTATGCATCCTACCCACAAGATGGGATTTTTGTGATTGCCACCCATCTAGCCAATGGGTGTGGAGACTTGCGCGTCTTTGACCCTTACCTCTCATGGAAAGTGTGTATCTCCCCCAAGGTAGAGGATGCAAGTGTTCTACCACTTGACTCTTGAGGGTCAAGGTGAGAAGATTAGCGGACAATAGGATAGTTGTGATACTTACTTACTGGAAAGTAGTATCATGCCTATTTTCCTTGGATATAGGGTGGCAGATTTATCTCCCCTATGATGATTCTTCTTCTTTAGATTCGAGAATGTTCAGCAGATGAGTAGAGATGAGCATAGTAGAGCTTTGATCTGATACAATGACTATGATGATGAGACATCTGAGATGAAACTTATGATGCAGTCAGGAATTCCCCCCTAACTGAGCAGAAGTGTTAAAATTTGGCAGCTTGGGGACAAATTCCCTTCTTGGGGAAGCCTTCTTCACCCTAAGGAGACGCTACTAGCCCTTGGAAGAATTTAATTTGCCTGGTCAAGGAAATTCCACCTCATAAACCACATATAAATAGATCACATGTCACATCACTTGGACGCATCTCATCACCCATTCATTCATCTTCTATTGGTTCAACTACTTCTGAAAATTGCAGGTCCGAGCTCACATGTGCGAAGAGGAGAGAGAGGAATCTGTTGATTGGGTCGACTTTCTGTTTTGAGCCTTTACCAGCATTGACTTTTGGTGTTTGGACTTGGTTTGACCTTCGTTGACTTAGGTTTTTGGATATGTCTGGAAGCTCGAGTTGACTGGCACCTTGACCAAGACTTTCTGAGCTATTTGACCAGCGTTGACTATAGAAATTTGTCTAGGGTTTCTGTAGGTCAATGTTTGACTTTGACCAAATTTTTTGCAGCAGAATTGACTATTGACCAGGGCTGCATTGACTGCTGTTGACTTTGACCAAAATTAGCAGATTTGACTTTTGACCAAATTTGACTTTTTGTCTCATCTTTGATTGGATATTGGATGGTTGGTTTGGATAGTCAATGCTTTGACCTTTAACTTGTTATTGATGTACTTGGACTATGTATCTCTTTGTTGAACACTTGATGACAACCTAATATAAGAAGAATTTGGAAAGGGCTTTCCCCTTGTGGATTTTTTCACTGGTCTTTCACCAAACTACTGTCTCTATTGTTCTTGGTTGTCTTCTATTGTGCATTTGGTTAACTGTGCTATCCACAATTGCTTACTGTCATTGAAAGATTGAATTTATTGGATTCAGTGATTGCTATTGAAAGAAGAAATTGATTATGTGATTGTTAAAGCATAGAACACTGGAAAATTAACACACTGGGTCCATACAGTACAGCTCTACAGCATGCCGATAAATTTTTAATGATCCATACAGTACCATACATCTGTGCATACGGACAGCAGGCAGTACATGCATACAAAGGGGCAGCACAACAACTGCTTCTGTTTTTTAATTTTTTGTGCGCGTCATAACTCTCTTCATCAGGCTGTACACCTCATATTAGGGCTAAGTCACTGCATTCGTGTTCATGTTCGAGTTCGGTGACTTTGAAATTTGAATAAAGTTCGAGACTTCAAATTTTGGCGATAAAATTCGATATATAGAAATTTGATATATATATATATATATATATATATATATATATATATAACTCCTCAAGTGAAAATGGATGTGCATTGAACATGGATATTAAAAACGGGTTTAACATGCAAATGAAGGTTGCAAAGCTTTAGGATGCACATCCCAAATCAACTGCGGAGGTGGGATGGAATTCTAAATATACAACCTTAGCTTCACACCCTTGTGGTGAATATCAAAATTCGACATATAGAAATTTGATATATTATATATATATAACTCCTCAAGCGAACATGGGTATGCATTGAACATGGATATTAAACACGTGTTTAACATGCAAATGAAGGTTGCAAAGCTTTAGGATGCACAACTTAAATCAACTGCGGAGGTGGGATGGAATTCTAAATATACAACCTTAGCTTAACAGCCTTGTGGTGAATATCAAACGCAACATTCCATAGATTTGTGTTATAATAAAAATAACTATCTTCACCCACAATTGACCTAACACAATGACACAATGATAGATAAGAACTCATTAATACCATGAGTCCACATTAGGACAATAAGTTTTCTATGTGGTTTTATGTTTGCAAGTAATTATGAGAGAAAATAGAGTTTCGGCTCTTAGACCTTGATTTTCTACAGAGAAAAGGACCATATCTAGCAAGAAGAATAAATGTTGTTGTCAACAACACCCATAAGAGTAATAGATTCATCATTGAGCACATAACTCACATATTAACGTTATATGTTGCATTCGTGTGATTGATTAAAACAAACTGATCTGAAATTTTAAACTTTAGCAAAAATTGGAGAATAAGGTGGACGTTGTGCGCTGTGCCTGTGGGCTAAGGCTCGAGACTAGTCATGAGTGTGCACTGTGCAGAGTTCAGACTTGCAATGGGAGACCAAGGTATAAAACAAAACGCAGGGTCGTCAGGTCGAGTGTGACTGTGCAGTGTGGACATGTCACACAAGGCTGAGGGATTGAGTGTGTGGGTCGATTGTGCACTGCGGTCAGAATCGATGGTGTACCGGTGGAGTGACTGAGTGTGACAGTGAGATTTTTGCAACCTTCAAGTTTTAGGGTTACCATTTTTAATTTTTTTTAAATTATAAACACTGAAAAAAAACTGAACCACATAAAAAAGCACCATGAAAAAAACGAACTACATCAAATATTTGGCGAATTTTTTTATTTTGTTCGCATTCATACATGTTTTCAGGTTCGGGTTCGACACAGTTTCGAGTTCGGCATAAAATTCGGCGAACCAAATCGAATATATTCGAATTGCATTGAAGTTCACAAAATATCAAATTCGCAAGATTTTATTCGCCGAACCCCGTGACTTAGGGTTGGGGTGAATTTATCAACCGTACAGCTGCTAGGTTTTAGCAGTGGCATAGGTTGCTTTGTAAGCTTTGATAGGTTGAATGATAAGCTGGTTTGAAGGAAATATTTATGTGTGTGTCTGTCATATATTTGCAGTTCTGCTAATTACTGTTTCCAGCTTTTTGTGGTTGTTGTAATATTCAGAAATTAATCTCTGAATTATTTATTTAACAGAATATTAGGACAACAGTCACCTAGCGTTGAAAAAATTTACAGGCATCCAATCAAATTACCATAAAAGAGATAAATAATATTATCATATTTCTGATAACTATTATAAAACCTGATTTCAAGTTTTAAAAACATGTCAACTAACTTCAACTTTCTACAACTATAAAAGAGATGCAGCAAGCAGTGTAAATTAAAATACCACAATGATGCCAATGAATGATATCACAATAGTTTAAAATACATGTTTTAATCCTCTGATATAGATATGCTGCAAATGAATTTATTTGATTGTGAAAACAATCATATGTCAGTTTTGTGATTGTTAGAAGTCTGGTCCTAGAAGGCTATTTAATAGTCAAATTTGCATGTGTTCGCAACAGCAGGAATATTTTCTTTACAAAATTATATAGATATTATATTTTTTTTTTTTCGGTAAGCTTGGCAGGACTACATCTTCATCATGTCCAATATAGAAAACAATCACATGCCAGTTTTGTGATTGTTAGAAGTCTGATCCTGGAAGGCTATTTAATAGTCAAATTTGCATGTGTTTGCAACAGAAGGAATATTTTCTTTACAAAATTATATAGAGATTATATTTTTTTTTTTCAGTAAGGACTAAATCTTCATCATGTCCAATATATCACCCCGATCGGGGCGATGAATTAAACCGGTGACTTCAAATCAAGGAGTGCCTTAACATAGCACCCAATCACCGTCTATCCAAGACCCCGTGGACTATATAGAGATTAAATTGATTAGTGAATAAAAGCAAATAAAGAAAAAAATTCACAATATGCATATATGTTAAATTTTCATGTTGTAAAGATGTTAAATGGACTATTTTATTCTTCCCACTGTAACGACGAATATGCTCATAACATAATCAACTGAACTCATACATCAGTCAAACAGACATCAGAACCACTAAAAGCCAGTATTGGACTAGAAAGACATGAAATGAATGGACAAATTTATCTAATTTACCACAATAATATGAGTCGCATCAATGCCATAGGAATTGCTTGTACTTTGGCTTTGCTGTCTTGCATCCGTACGAGAATGTTGACTCCCTGAGCCAATCAATTTTCGCAATAGAACACCATTTGTACAGAACATCAAAGATGAATGCTTTCCACCTTTTGACTCCAGTCTTATCTGTATAGGAAAAATACAAAAAACCACTTGTCATGCCCACCTATGTAGATTTGATGTCCAGCCAACTATTTACATTGACATATTCGTGAAGGCAAACGATTTTGTTTATAAGGCCAAAAGCTATGTTTGTTATAAATCGATCTGTTACCAATGTAAATAATTAATAATTAAACAGGTGACAGTGATTAGCATACTGAAGAGGTATATATCAAAAATGTATAAATAATGTACAATGAAATATGTTACAGCTTACATAAATGGTGCCAGGGAAAAAGCTAAGTTACCAGGATTCGGATACAGATATGGATACAGACATGGACCCGGATTTGCTATTTTTTGAAAATCCAAGATCCGGATACATCAAACACAAAAAAATTAAAATATAATAATATCTTTTAAATTTTAAAAAACACTTTTAGAGTTCAAAAATCAAATACAATTATAAATCACAACATTTAGAACTGAAACCATTAGATATATTATAAATATGAAAACTGAAACACTGAAATGATGCATCCTCCCTCGTACAAAAAGGATAATATCATAAAAGATAATAGTAATACAAAAATGAACACCTTATCCATGATCACTTTACTAATACAATAATGTGCAATAGGTTTAACTACATATCCTCAAATGGATTTACATTATCTTCTGCATATTGCAACTCTACATCATGAATAGATGATGGGGGTCCTGGAATGTAGGAAGTTGCATCAATACGCTGGACTGGTGGTGAAACATGTAGAAATTTTAGACCCCACTCCGATTTTCAGTTTCACCTTATCACTACCATAAAGTTAAATGTTCATTCCCATAATCATACTTCAAATTCTAGAAATGAAATAAATTTTCTGAAAACACAAATTCAGGAATTTCACAGTGCTGAAAATTGCAGAAATAAAAACATAGTAAAATATTTCAGCCACACCTAGAAAATTAACATGTTGATTCTTGGTCAATATGACCTTGGAAAAACCCCCTACAACTCTTGGGGAAAACCAGTTCGAGAGCTCTTATTTATTTCTGAATAATGCTTTTACAGTGAAACAGAAATACACATAAAATTCCAGCAACCAACCAAATACAACTTATCTCGTTTTTCGTGCTTAACCTCCGCAATAAAAACAGGAACAACAATAAATGATGTACGGACTCCTTGATTTTCATACCCAGACACAGTGATAAATGCTGTTGTACGGCCTCATCGATCTGTGTGCAAATGGACAGCAACAAATGTTGTACGATTTTTGCCTTGATTTTTGTGCACAAGGATAGCAGCAAACTGTATGGTCGCCTCGAAAATTGTGCCACAAAAACAGCAAAAACTTTACCTCGAAATCTATGCCAAAATGATGTACGGCTGCCTAGGAATGTGTGCCAAAGCTACTATACAATTCTTCCTTGAAAAATGTGCATAATCTGCCTTGAACTGCGTGTCGGCTTGCTGTATGAATTTGTTGAATGTTGCATCGATATGTGTGCCAAGGTTCCGCTCTCCTTCAACTCACTGCTCAGAAAATCTCCTTGCTCTCCTTCTCTTCTCTCTCAATCTGCTCATTAAAGACTGAATGACCTTTTCTCTTATTTTTCCTCCTTTAACCTAACCCTAAGTGACTTTTGGGGAATCCCTAAATCCAATGGCTGAAATAGCTTTAGATCTAGGGCTGAGATTAAATGTGCATTTAATTCTCACTTTCTAATTTTTAATTCACCCCACTTAAATAAAGACCCACTTAGCCTTTTATTTCCATAGTCACTTTTTCACTTTCTAATTTCACATTGACTTTAATAAAGTCACTTTAAAATTAGACTTAGTAACTTTATCACTTATAAAGTCACTTTTAAATTAGATTTAACTTTACCACTTATAAAGTCACTTTAGGAGAAAAAGTTAAATACATTTGGACACTTTTCCCTAGGCCAAAGATCAAAGCCTTAGGGAACCACTTGTCCTCTGGTACCCAAATTTTAACACTCCCTCTTACCGAGGAAAGTGTTCCTCACCACACCCATCTTGTCTCTGAAGTAGACATGCTTGCCCCGTGGTAAGGCTTTGGTGAATATGTCCGCTACCTGCTCATCTGTGGGAATATACTCAAGCTTCACAGCTCCCTTATGTACATAGTCTCTAATGAAACAATATTTGATCCCAATATGCTTTGACCTGTCATGAAATACTGGATTCTCCGTGAGTTTAATGCAACTCTGATTATCACAGTAAATCACTGAAGGTCTCAACGCTTGACCAAATAAGCCAAACAACATCTTGCGAAGCCATATGGCCTCACAACTAGCCAAACTGGTTGCCATGTACTCTTCTTCCGTTGAACTCAATGCAACTGACTGTTGCTTCCGGCTGAACCACGACACAATTGCCGAACCCAACCCAAAACAACACCCCGAAGTTCTCTTCCTATCAGAAGCACAACCTGCCCAATCCAAATCGGTGTACCCTACCAGTCTCACTCCATCTCCCTATCTATAATCCAGACCATAATCCATTGTCCCCTGTAACGTAGAATGTGTTTTGCAGCAACCCAATGCACTCTTCTGGGCTCACACATGAACTAGCTCATCGTGTTAACTACAAAACATATATCTGGTCGAGTGTTGACCAAATACATCAAAGAACCAATTAGCTGTCTATACAAGGTGGGATCCACCAACTCGGAATCTGAAGCGTGAAGCTTCTTCCAGTTAGTGATCATAGGTGTCGACATGGGTTTGCAATCCTCCATGTGAAATCTGCTAAGAATGTCCACAATATACTTCCCCTGTCCCAAGAAGAAATGCCCTTCCTCATGCCACACCTCCAATCCCAAAAAGTAATGCATCAAGCCAATGTCCTTCATCTCGAACTCTGAAGCAAGATCTCTCTACGAGTCTCTCTGCACCTGTAATGACCAAGTCATCCACATACAACACCAGAATGAGAGGTTCCTCACTTACCACAATAAAGTATAGGTTCGGATCTGCATCACTCTTTGTGAAATCCAACTCCTGCAAGTACGTAACAATCCTCGAGTACCAAGCTTTAGGAGCATGCTTTAGGCCATAGAGTGCCTTCTTCAGTGTGCATACATGGGACTCCTTCCCATGCACCTCAAAGCCCTGTGGCTGCTCAATATAAACCTCCTCCTGTATGAAGCCGTTGAGAAATGCGGTCTTCACATCCATCTGGTGGATCTTCCAACCCATCTTTGCTGCTATCGATATAATGGAGCAAATGGAAGTATATCGAGCCACGGGAGCGAAGGTCTCCTCATAGTCAACTCCCTCTACCTGGGAAAACCCTCTCGCCACAAACCGAGCCTTAAACTTCTCGATGCTGCCATCTGTAGCATGCTTTATCTTGTAAATCCATCTGGAAGTAACCACTGATTTCCCTTCAGCCCTCGACACTACCTCCCAAACATCGTTCTTCATGATAGAAGAATACTCCTCTTGCATGGCCTCTCTCTAGACCTACTGGCTAGCTACCTCCTCATAGCTAGAAGGCTCAGAATCAACGATGCTAGTGATCAATGCCATATAGCTACATATCTGCTCAGGTGGTCTTATCTCTCTAACTTGTCTCTTCGGCCCAACAACAGATGTGGCCTCTCTCAAGGTGTCCGGAAGCCACTTGGGCTTCCTTTTCCCTTAGCACACTTCTCCCACCGGAGTGAAAGAATCCTCATCCTCGTCAGAAGCCTGAACTCTTGAATGCCTGCCAACTGACCTCTTGCCTAAACCTGTGCCTGTAGATGTTGAAGTACTGTGTGAACTATCCATCAATGGGCTACCCTGTGAACTGCTCTATGGACTACTCTGCATGCTGCCCGAAGCACCACCCATCTGACTTTGCGAGCCATTGCTCACTGATGGCCCTGTCACCGTAATCGATGTACCTCTTGATCCCTGTCCACTGGATCGCTGTGACTAGCTCAGTTGCTCCTGAGGGTCTGGTGAATCTAGATACTCTAACTCCCGTGACCTCCTGAAAGCCCTATCCTCGAATTTCACATCCCACCTTACAACAAATTTCCTCCTTGTATGAATATAAATCCGAAAGGCTTTCGAGGTCTCACTGTAACCCACAAAGATGCCCTTCTCTGAAGTGGGCTCTAGCTTGGTCCTCTTCTCCTTGGGAACATAGGAGTATGTAATGCACCCAAAGATACGGAAGTGACAATTATCAGACTTCTTCCCTAAAAAAGCCTCCTCCAGAGTCACATGCCCCAATGCACGATGTGGACTCCTGTTCTGCAAATACACAGCAGTGTTGCATGGCTCTGCCCACAAAAACAACTGTAACCCCTGATCATGTAGCATAGCTTTGGCAACCCCAACGATGGATCTGTTTTTCCTCTTCGCAACCCCATTCTGCTGGGGTTGTAAGGAACTGTGAACTCCCTCCTGATGCCTGCCTCAGCACAATAATCAACAGACTCACCAAGGGTATGCTCCCCTCCATTGTCCGACCTGAGGGACTTGATCTTCCGACTTGTTTGAGTCTCCACAAGAGCCTTGAACTCCTGAAACTGCTTGAAGACCTCACTCTTAGTCTTTAAGAAATAAATCCAGGTCTTCCTGTAGCTATCATCAATGAATAAAACATAGTACTCATATCCACTCAAGGATACATGAGACATCTGATCGCTCACATCAGTATGAATCAAATGAAAAATCCCTATCGATCTGCTGTCACTGCTGGGAAAAGGGGATTTGGAAAACTTCCCCATGGCACATCCTCTGCATGTATCTAGGTGATTAGAATTGAAATCTGGCACAGCTGTGGTGATCTCCCGCAATGTCCTCAAGGCCCCATGATACATGTGCCCCATCTTGCGATGCCAAATCTCGCACAACTCTGAACTATTAGCTCTGTTGTTGGTACTACTGCTCAATGCCATAAGGGGTTGGAACAAAAACTTGTACACCTTGGCATGGCGCACACCAATCACTCTAGCTGAATCAGTTGGAGCACCCCTGGGATATATAAGCACATGTCCTCTCCTGAACAACACCTCATACCCTCTGTCCTCCAATGTTCAAATGGATATAAGGTTCTTCTTCATCCCTAGCACATATAGAACATCTGACACTTTCAAGGGAGGTTTGGGTTCCCTATCAAATGTCAATGTCCCCACACCGACTACTCTAACAATGTTGTCGTCTCCGAGTACTACCTCGATATCAGTGCTACTCTCTAAAAGCTCCGAGAAGTACTCCCGGAGTCCTGTCATGTGATGAGAAGCCCCACTGTCAACATACCAAATACCTGAAGATGCTCTGCTAGTGGAGGGAAGTACACACTCCCTCTCAACCTGTGTGGCATGTGACCCTACATTAGTGGACTCAAAAGCTATGAACCCAAACTCCCAGTCAAAGCTCTCCGAGAAGTCCTTTAACTCTGCAAAAGTTGCCATGGTCTTGTCCTTTCCCTTCTTCTTCTTCTCCGGACACACAACTACATAGTGTCCCAACTTCTGACAATTCCAACATTTGACTTTGGAATAGTCCTCCTTATTCACCTGCTTACCTTTACCTTGGCCTTTTCCCCCACCACCACTTGTGGAAGCTTGCTTCTTTCCTTTGCCCTTCTTGCCCCTTACTAACAATGCTACATTGTCATCCTCCTCTACCTGTTTGGATGCCCCAAGATGGTTCTTTTTTATTTCATTCTGAATGCAATCATCCCACAACCTCTCCCAGTTGGGATGGTTCTCCTGTGCAACAATCCCATCCACAAAAACTCTCCCAAGTCTTGGGAAGACCATTCAATGTAATCCACACCAACTCAGTGGTGGAATAGTCTCTCCAACAGCTACCAACTCATCTCTCACAGAAGTGATCTTTGTGAGGTATGTTGTAGCACTATCAGTCTTAGCCATTTTAATGGCCTTCAACTTCTCCCTTAGGACCATTTTTCTGTTTTCATTGGTGCTCTGGTAAAGATTGGTCAAGGCTATCCACATCTCACGTGCATTTGTCTTTCCTCTCACATGAGGAATGACATGGTCTTTAACACCATCCAGAAGCAGTGTTTTTCCCTTGCCATTCTTCTCGTTAAAATTTGCCAACTGAACAGGGTCAGCAGGCACTGCTACTGGGTGTTGTGTGGTGTTAACCATTATGCCCCAAATTTCTGCCTCCTCAAAGATGCTCCGGATTCTCTCCCTCCATGCACTGTAGTTGCTCTACCCATCCAACCTATCATCCACCCTCAAGCCCAAAGACATGCTTGTTGTCCTAACAAACTGAAGTTTTCAAATCTATGGTAAATGTTCAGTTTTCTGTGTGAAAATAGCTTGTTGTAATTTTTCACTCGATGTCCCAAGCTGCCCTTTTCAGCCACCCAAGCTCTTCTCTGATACCATGTAGAAATTTTAGACCCCACTCCGGTTTTCAGTTTCACCTTATCACTCCCATAAAGTTTAATGCTCATTCACATAATCATGCATTCAAATTCTGGAAATGAAATAAATTTTCTGAAAACACAAATTCAGGAATTTCACAATGCTGGAAATTGCAGAAAATAAAAACAGTAAAATATTTCAACCACACAAAAATTTAACACACTGATTTTTGGTCAATATGACCCTGGAAAAACCCCCTACAACTTTTGGGGAAAACCAGTTCGAGAGCTCTTTATTTCTGAATAATGCTTTTACAGTGAAACGGAAATACACAGAAAATTCTAGCAACCAACCAAATACAACTTATCTCATTTTTCGTGCTTAACCTTCGCCTCGGAAATTGTGCCAACAATAAAAACAGGAATAGCAATAAATGATGTACGGACTCCTTGATTTTTGTGCCCAAAAACATAGCAATAAATGATGTTGTACATCCTCAATTTGCGTGTAGAATAGCAATAAATGTTGTTGTACGGCCTCCTCGATTTTCGTGCAGAAGGACAATAATAAATGTTGTATGGTTTCTACTTCGATTTTCATGCACAAGGACAGCATCAAACTGTATTGTCTACCTCGAAAACTATGCCACAAAAACAGCAAAAACTTCACCTCGAAATCTGTGCCAAAATGATGTACAGATGCCTAGGAATGCATGCCAAAGCTGTTGTACAGATATGCCTCGAAAAATGTGCCCAAAATTTGCTTGAACTGCGTGTCGTCTTGCTGTACGGATTTGTTGAATGTTGCCTCGGTATGTGTGCCAAGGTTCTGCTCTCCTTCAACTCACTGCTCAGAAAATATCCTTGCTCCCCTTCTCTTCTCTCTCAATCTACACATTAAACACTAAATGACCTTTTCTCTTATTTTTCCTCCTTTAACCTAACCCTAAGTGACTTTTGGGGAATCCCTAAATACAATGGCTGAGATAGCTTTAGATCTAGGGCTGAGAGTAAATGTGCATTTAATTCTCACTTTATAATTTTTAATTCACCCCACTTAAATAAGACCCACTTAGCCTTTTATTTCCATAGTCATTTTTTCACTTTCTAATTTCACAATGACTTGAATAGTCACTTTAAAATTAGACTTTTTAACTTTATCACTTATAAAGTCACTTTTAAATTAGATTTGACTTTACCACTTATAAAGTCACTTTAGGAGAAAAAGATAATACATTTGAACACTTTTCCCTAAGCCAAAGATCAAAGTCTTAGGGAACCATTTGTCCTCTGGTACCAAAATTTTAACTGAACAATATCTTCCAGTAGGTTGAAGTGAGTCATGGAATTCAATGTCAGGTTCAAGTCAGATATCGCATGCTCCACATCCCACATCCTGCTCAGACCTTTTTTATCCTCTGGTTCAACATATGATAGAAGACGAAGGTTGGAATGAACATAAACAAGATCCTTGGCCTTTGCCGCTCCCATCCTGTTTCAATTCACTGAATGGATGAAGCCATATGTACTCCAATTCCTCTCAGTTGATGAGGAACTAGTAACCTCTGATAACAACCTAGTGGCTAGAGTGGAGAAATGAATGTTATCCTCACCATAGAAGCCCCATCAAGCAATAGGATCAAAATGCCCTCGATCATCCATAGCTACTGGATCTGAAAAACTACCAGTAGATTGTACAAATCCTCCAAATTCTTGGTGTACTTCCATTGTAACTCCCACATCTCTATAAATTTTCCTCAAAGTTGTTTTGTATCCTTGTACCACTTCAAAATCCTTGTTTGGCATTTTTCTACCAGCTAAAGATAATTTTGGGATGATAATATTTGGAGTGCAATGCATAAGCCAAAAGGTGTAATGGTGTGGTCGTTTTGTTCTACCTTTCTGTAACTATATCCTTCACTTCATAATAGAATGTTTCAAAAGGGTCATTTTCACTTGCCCTGATAATTTCCCTTGTCCTCACCAACATACTATCAATGTTTTCATAAACTTCCCCCAAGTAAGGTGTATATGTGTCAAATGTCCTTATCAAGGTCAAGATTGGTTCAATAAACCGCAGAACGTATTGGACGTTGTCCCAACATGCATGATCAAGAATGATGGACTTGATTTTTTGCCCTCTATCAAAAGTGTAACTCCTCCATGATTCCCAAAGTGGGTCAACGACCATTGCTTGTAATGCATGTCTCACCTCCACAAGCCTCTTTATGACAAGAGTGTGAGAGGCAAAACAAGTTTCAGCAACCTACAAGTTTCAAAAAGTTAAATCTCAAATGAGAAATCATATATAAATTTGTAATTATAATTAAGAATTTCCAATACAAATAATATTGATTAAAAAAGAGTACCTACAGTAGCTCCAACTTTGCAAAACATCGATATATGGTCTGGGACATTGAATGATTGGTTATGAACATTTGGATTTCTTTTGTTGCTACATATATTTCATTACTCTATTCAATCTCACCAATCTTGGCAAGCATAAAGTTCAATGAATGTACTGCACATAGAGTCCAAAAAATGTGATCATATTGACCCTCCACAATCAAACCTACAGTTTTACAAACTTGTGCGTTGTCTGTAATGACTTGGACAACATTATATGGCCCCACACTTTCTATTGCATTAATAAGAATTGTGGATATGAAAGATGCATCTTTCTCTATTCCACTGCAATCAACAGCCTTCAAAAACATTGCCCCTTCGGGGCATATAGAACCAACATTAATTAATGGGCAGTTTGTTTGGTCTCTCCATCTATCAAAAATGATGGACACCCTTGTTTCTACCCATGTATCCTGGATTGCATGTAGTTGTCTATCTACGAATTGTCTCTTTGATGCCAACAAAGTAGTGTGGACTTCTTCATATCCAGGGCTTTTGTACCATTTTAGCGTTTCATTAACTATCTTAATCATTTGTTGTCAATAAGGGGAATGCATCGAATTGAATGCTAGACCATTTGCATAGATGCAACGAGCCACACGTTAATTGGCTATGTCTCTACCTTGATTATTGAAAGTTGCTTCAAGAGAGCCTAAAGTGGGCATTTTATTAGTTGTGGCAGTAGGCCTAGATGGCAATGGAGGCCTAGTTGTAAAGCTTTGCACAGGGTATTTTTCCTTAGCAAGCTTCATATCAACAACTTCTTGCAAAGATGCATAGAATTTCATTTTTCCAAGATTCAAACTTATCCAGGATTTCCATTTGCATCTTCTGGCCCAGCACATACTTGCACCCCTATGTTAGTTTGACCAATGAGATGGGCCTTCACTCTAGCATATGAGCCATTTTTTAATATCTTGTCATTCATTGCACTTCCGTTTAAGTGAACCACCTCCGGGATTTTTTCAATATTCTCCACATACTTTCATAGAGGAGATTTTTGGTCTGTTTTGATGTTTTCCCATTCACTCTGCTCATGCTGTGATGGTTCCATAATGATAATGGTCTATAGGTTACTGCATATAAAATTCAAAATATAATATATTATCAATAAACAATTAAAAATTAAAATACATAATTAAATACATTAAAATTTCAAAAGAAACACATTTAAAATACTTTATATCAGGACTAGGAATTACCCTTTCTCCATGGACATGGGAAAATAAATCACTTATATAAACATTTATGCCAATTTTGTAAAGAACTTAATACCACATTCTCACACCCAATACAAAAAATAGAAAGCAAGGCAGGGATTAAGGCTTGAGTTCTCTAGATTTTACAGACTGACAATCTTGAGTTTGTCCCCATCCTGTATTCTAAACCTTGACAACCTAAAATCCACTATCCCTGAACAAACACTCAAACTCTCACATGCAGCCTGGATAAAAATATTTTCCAAACTTAAAATCAAAGGCTTTATGTAATCTAAGCACTCAGCCTAGTTTAACAAATCGACAGTACCCATTAAAATAATAAAGTACAAAAGTAATAACAAAAATCAAAAGCAAAATAAAAGACTTAAGCAATCTAACCACTCGTCCTAGTAACAGTAAAAAAACATAAGCAGAATAAACTGAATCCGAAACACAAAAAAAGGAAGAAAAGAAATTGTTGACACTGATGTCGATGCCTGCGGTAAAACAAAGAAATCACAGCATAATAGAACTAAGATGGGTATAACGATTACCTTTGTCACTTTCTGCGTGTTCCTTTAAAGTTCCTCGCGGCAACAACATTCTAAGTTATGTGTGTTCCTTTCAAGTTCTGACTGGCGACAAGTTCACAACCTTCTGCATTTTCCAAGGACGAACTTCCTTTCAAGCTCCTAACGGTGACAGGTTCCTCGTAGCAACCAGTTCCTCTGTCGCTATGTTCCTCGCGTGTTCCAACTAGTTTCTCTGTCATTGTGTAGAGCAGGGGGGTCGGGGGTGAATATTCAACACTGCATGGGCATGACTGCCAACAAAGTGAAGGGGGGCCACACATTAAGAAAGACATAAACCTAAAATAAAAATCAGGTCGGGGGTGAATATTCAAGACTGCATGGGCATGACTGTCAACAAAGTGAAGGGGGGCCACACTTTAAGAAAGACAAAAACCTAAAACAAAAATCAGGTTTGTAATTTTACTTTGTTTAATTTCCGCAGATCCGGCTACCTGACTCGGGATCTATTTCCTCAGCTCATGAGTCGTTTCCAAATATTCAAGATCCGCAGTCAGTCGTATTTCACGCATGTTTTGGCAAATCCGAATTCAGTTCCGCAGTCAGCCATATTTCACGCGTATTTCGGCGGATCCGGATCCAGTTTAGATCCGCGAGTCCGAGAATATAGGCCCTTCCTATGTCGGATCCGGCAACTTAGCTGAACACCATAACAATATACTTCAAGGGAACTAGATTTCCAACCTTAAGGGCACAAGCCATAACATAACATATGTGAAATTAACTAAGACACAACATATATGTTACAACCGCAAATTTGCCTTCTTACCTTCTATAATCTATTTACCTGTCAAATCATTCAACATAATATGCTCACTGTAATATGCTAAATAACTTAAATCCTCAGTCACCTGATACGGAGATTCGGGATTCGATGGATACGGGGATTCGAGAATCAGACTCAGGATATGGTGACCCCCGGAACAGGACACTTCCGAGATACGATACGTTATATATTATTTTATTAAAAATATATATATTAATATATTAAAAATTAGATATTTTTTACACAAATTCATACAAATTCATTGATTCAAACATAGATTTAAGATCTTAGATACTCATACATGATACATTGAAATTTGATACATTGATACATCATACAATTGTCAAATTTACTCAGAAAGACAAGATAGTAAGATACTGTAGTTAAGTCATCAGAATCAAAATGTGTTACATAAGTACACTGCCAATGGAAAATAGAAATAGAGAATACAAAAAAACTACAGTCTACAAGACTACAAGCCTGAAGCCTCAATGAGTCAGAGTCAATGAGTCATCAATCCTCATCATAATTAACATCACTGTCCTCATCTTGATCATCATGCTCACCACTGCTCTCCTCTGATGCATCCTCCTCCTATGTCATCTCTGCATCTGTTGGTGTGGAGGATGACGCCTCTACTGTATCGGCATCATCAAATGTGACAGGCTCTAGCACTGGCGCATTGAGATCCAAGTTGGCCAATGCCAACTCAACACTGTTGTCCAAACCCATATCATCAGGAAAGACATCCCACATCTTTGTCTTTCCCTTCAACCAATCCTCCTCTATTCGTAAATGAGACAAAGGTTGGTATGCACATACACCATCAAATTCTCGCCCGATCGCCAAGCCTCAGTTCTTCTTCACACTATACCATATTTACTGTCCAATTCTCGCAACAAGAGTTGCTCCATACCTCGAGAGAGGAGCCTCATGGCTAATCAGAGGAGGGCTAGCACCGCCCATGAGTTTCCCACCAAGAATAGGGGTTTCTTAGCCCCGTCTCTGAATCACATCATAGCCGCAAATCGCCCAAAGGCTGCTGGAAAACTCTTCAAAGGCATCCTCCGCCTCATCAAGGGATGCCCTCTCCTGAAAAAACCTCCTGAATGCATCTTTCCTCCCCTGTGAGATTTCACCATCCATGTGAGAAGGGAATCTGCGGGAAGGTCCACCATTTAGCCACTCATGGTTGTAGTATTTTGGGTTCAAGGAGTGAGCTAAACAATGTAAAGGTGTGCAATTCTTGTCCCATCTGCTGACAAGAATATATTGTATGCTGGTGAAGAAGGCCTCTGGTGATGTCTCATACTCTGGGCACTGACTTTGTAAAACAATGCTCCTCACAGACTCAATCGTGGAATCCCATCCCTCATAAGCTTCTCCTAGGATGGGTTGGCCTGTATCTGCAAATCGAAGCAAGGAAATGATAGGCTCCATGATCTGAATAACTAGATCTACCTTCTCCCACCAGATCATCTGACATTCTGTCCTTCACTTTCTATGCTCTTCTCGAGGTTGCTTCTGTTCCGTCTTTCTCCAAAAAGACCAAAACTCGAAAAAACCATGGCCCCAAGAGCAGCTTTGATCTTCCCTCAACTCTTCTGAACATGATGAATGAAAGAGGCAAACCGTGTATTCGCAATCTTCAACAATGATAGATTGTTGTACTCTCTTGTAGATAGTGAGGGCATTTGTATGGTTTTGTACAAAGTTGCAGATATGCCATGCATCCTCAATAATGGCTCCAATCTAAAGCACATTAGAGGCAATAGATTTCAGTTCCAATTTCAATGAATGGACAATGCAAGGTGTCCAAAATATTTGTGGATATTTTGTTTCCACAATCATGGCAGCAACCTTGCAAACAAGTGCATTATCTATAATGATTTGCACACAAGAATTGACACCTACATCTTCAATAATTTTAATAAATAACTCACCCATATATTGTGCATCTTTGTACTGTCCAAGTGCATCCACTGATTTCAATATAATTGGAACATTCAAGGATGACACCATGAAGTTGATGAGTGTGTGGCGTGCTGGATTTCTCCATCCATTAGAAACAATGCAAACCCTAGATGTTGGACATGCTGATTTAATAGGCTCAAGCATTTTGTCCACCTCTTTCTTTACCTTTGTCAACAATGTGGTTCTGAGCTTCTCTAACCCAGGAGGCACATACCCTTTGGAGTCCCATGACTAAGAGCTCGACACATCTCAATAAATAGAGGTGACCGTGCAACATTAAAGGATGTATAGTTCTGATAGAAAATAAAATGCAATGGTGAGATCAAGCTCTTCCCTCCTCTCTTTTTGAAAAATCTTGTCCATTGGACCAATTGTAGTTGCCTTTCTCTTTGTTGATTGTCCCCTACTAAAACTCTCAAAAGGGAACTTGTTGTTGCTTTTCCTTAAGAATGGAAGGGGGTCATCATTCTTGTTTTGTTTTGATTTTGATGCCACATATGTCGCACCAACAACTTTCTCTTTCTCCAATTCCTTCCTCTGTGGCAATTCAATTGTTGTACAAGATTGAATGCCACAACCTGGAAAACCAAACAAATGAGCTTTCACACATAAATATGTGGAAGTGAAATGGGCGTTGCATATATTGCATTTCCATGAACAATTTTCTCCTCCCTTTCCCTTTTTACCTGGCCTTATGTCTCTTGTCACATATTTCCACAATGGGTATTTGGGGTCATGACTTTTTTTTCCTTGCACATTTGAAGCTACTGTTGCAGCCCCACTTCCAATAGATGGAATACTTGCAGACTCTGATGAAACAGGGACAGGAGGGGCATCTGCAATGGGGACAATCTTCCCCTTTCTTTTCCCCTATCTTGATGCCTTTGATTGAGCCATGAATACTTTAAAAAATAAACAAAAATGACCAAATATATAAAACACATACACATGAAAACACTAACAGCAAACTAAATGCAAAATATAGAGGAACAGTGCACTTACCGGATGCTCGAATCTCTTTGAAAAAACTCCCTTTCTCCTTTCTAACCCTTGCTCCTTGTTCACTTCACAAACAAATATCAGTGAGAAAAAATGAGAGAAATCAAAATTTTATAAGTCAAAATCACACTTTTTGCGCTCTAATCCGGGGCTTGTAACAAGATTCTACGACCGTATTGCAGGCACGGATTCAATCTTACACCGTACGGATACTCGCCGAATCCAGAGTTTGGGTATTTAATCCATCCGTATCGTAGATTTGACACATGAGTGGGATCGGGATTTTCCCCCCCCTTCACAACTGCTAAATAGCTAAACCTGTAAGTCACAACTAACTCAACTCTATACTCAATCACCATGAGAATGTAAGTTGAAAATCAGATCTGTAAGTACACTTCATATATACTATAAATGAAGTTATGAGTACATACTTATTTTTTTATTACAAGTTGGTATACTGCCCAACAAAAAAGTACTTTTCACAATGAAAAATAACAACAATGAAATCAATAACGTAAATAGATTTACATGGCCAAAAGCTTGTTTTATTAGTCCTTCAATAAACAATCATAAGGGCTCTCGTACCAGGGATCATGGCCCTTTATAAAACCCTGGTACTAGCAAACATAGTATACAATTAGAGATTAAGATCTATTTCATCATATCTACAATTTGCCCAACAAAATACAGAGAGACAAGTCTTGACTTACTTGTTGAGGGAGTCCTTCGTCCTCAGTTCTTTTAGTCCTGCCCACTGCTCTTTTGGTTGTACTTTGCCTCTGAAATCCACAGAGAATGGATCCTTTCTTCCTTTGTTCAACCAGTTGCCCGCAGTAGGGTTTGTCCTTCAACCAACTATATATATCAGCCTTAAATCACTTCTTGTTAGGTCCTTCCTTTGACCTAACAAACTTCCTTCATCAACCCTATTCACTCAACCTTCATTCATTGTCTACTAAAGCAACCTTCTCCTAGCTCAACCAGCCTCAAGACTTGTTGTCACAAACTCAGCTTGCCTTTACTCCCACAACTCTCTTGGTTGTACATATTTTCTTGTAGTTTTGAGGATCTGGGCCTCCATGTCTAGCCCACAACCTCTTTCTATTAGCTCCTAATCTATTGCGATCAACCCTAACCAGGGTTCCTAGACCATAGTTTAACCTTGGCCTTCTAGCATAGGCATAAATAGTCTCAACTTCCACAGGTTTGAGCTTGGATAGGTCTATTTAAGCACTGACTTCAAATCAGCTCCTCGGACCCTACTTATGCCCTTGGCCAAACCTCAACTAGGTCTGATCCACCCTCAACAAACCCTCAGCCTTGGTCTAAACCAACTTGGACCTCTATTGTTGTCTCTTTGTTTGTCTGACATACTGCTTGAGGTCTTTCGGCCCTCTTCTAGGGTTGTGGCCTCTACTCTGCTCAAAATGTAAGATACCCACTCTATGAGTATCTTGAAATCCCCACTAGAATTTATGAGTTTGTTTGAGTTTTTCACTGAGGCATTTCATCAAATAGTTTGCATGCATATGGCACTAATAGACGCTAAACACGACAATATAATTACTTCTTCACCTCTGGTAATAACTCAAAAATATTACAGTTATACATGCCTACCATCAGAACTAATAACAGGATAGGTTTAGCCTTTGAATCTAGTACATACAGTTCAGAAATGTGTCCCCTATATATAACAGTCACACTCGGCTCCAATAAATAGGGAACCCAGCGTTCATAGAATGAACTTGGCCCACGGAACAGAGGTTACATTAGCAACAAACTCGACTAGCAAAAGATAGTACTCAGCCCCTTTAAAGCATTCATCTCGGTCCTCCTAATTGACTCAAACTCGGCCAACAAACAAGAGAAGCTAAACTCAACCCAATATTCCTGTGAGAATAGTGATAACTCGAACAACAAACAAGAGAAGCCCTCGGCCCCTTTAAATAATACCCCCGGCCTGATATTAAAGAGAAATCAGCCTCTTGAAAGGTATAAGCTTTGTCACCAATATGGTTCAAGACTCTACCCATATAGAGAATATGAAATACCAAAAGTCAGAGTATAAAATTAAATGATAACACCTTCACACTTACTCCATTTCTGTGAATGCCTTCTTCATCGACAATGAAGTGCAATGTCGAAATCTGAGTGATTTCACTACAATACTAGCTAGGGTATATAGTTTCAACATTGAAACCAACAACTAAAATGAGGGTTTCCAAAAACCCTAGTCTTTTCCTCGAGAGCTCTCCAAAATCTATTTCTCAAGTGATCAAATGCATTTCCCCTTTTTATAACTCACTTGACCCTTTTGTCACTCTTTTAACTTTTATTTTAATAAAGTCACTTTAGTGGGTTTTCTCACTTATAATTTAAAAGTAAATTTTCGATAGCCTCAGATCCATGTCCCCTTTTCTCCACTTTAGCTTTTATAAGTGTTCTCCTAGGCGAATTATGTTCACTTCATTCAATTTCCCCATCTGTAATGTCCCTTCCTAAATTATTTTGGAACAAGATTTATTTTTATGTTTTGAGGGCTAATTTTGGTGATGTTAGGGCCCATTTGATTTTTCATTATAAGACTTAGGAGTTAGTGGTTAGTTAACTTTATGTTATGTTATTTTGTTGGTGATGAATGGGGACCACCCACACAAGAAATACGCGCACCCTTAATAACTGATTCGAAAAGCATGAGTGGGAATAGCGTATGGAGGAAAAAGGCGAGTAGAAGGCTCAACGAAGGTTATAAAAGGAAGGAAGTTCACTTCATTTGGCATGATTGGATTATCGATTTTGATCTCAATTGCTCGAGCTACTTCGTCGAGTCACTTGTTGTTTAACACGGGTTTTCCGAGCAGAGAACTCACTCATTCTTCGGGGGACTTCGAGTGCCACCCTAGATTGGTTTTCCATTATCATTCAAAAGAGCTTCATTGTGATATCTTCAGCGTTTGCATTTAGTTGACCCAATAGAGCTTATTTCTGGATGACGCAGTCGTATTCTGGGGCTTGATTGATGGGAGAATATTTAGCGGAGAAAGGTTCATTAGCTTGTTCAACTATAAGTGAACCTAGGTTCATTAGCTTGTTAAGCTATAGGCGGACCACGGAGGCTGAGATTGATAGCGTATCTCAGGAGCAATGGCAGTCACTAGCCCAGCGCAGAAGAGGGAAAGCTGGGCATATTTGTGGGAGAGTGCCTCATCCATTTGGTTCATTGTTGCCAGGAGAGATATGGTAAGTGCCAAAAGAATTATTTGTTGCATTCTTGGAGGGTTGTTGAGTATTTTGTTGGAAGTTTCGTAGACAGCATATTCAGCAGCTACTGTGGGAGCGTAGGGCCTGCTGAAGATCGTTTTTGGAATGTCAAAACCAAGCCAAACCATTTCTGGGTTTTTGACAAGGACCTCAAAAAAAAATTTGCGAAATTTTCTAAGCACCGGAGATGGGGCTTTCATCCATATCTTTGCAGCAGACAATGCAGATTTGCTAGGGCTTTTGGAGGTCGATTTTGGAAGGTCAAAACCATGCCAAACCATTTCTAGGTTTTTTTGGGTTTTTGACAAGGACCTCAGAT
Organism: Pinus albicaulis; assembly: GCA_034641835.2. Classification (NCBI taxonomy): domain Eukaryota; kingdom Viridiplantae; phylum Streptophyta; class Pinopsida; order Pinales; family Pinaceae; genus Pinus; species Pinus albicaulis. Next base: position 1,580,109,173 of record CM076578.1, read on the forward strand.
ATAATTTTGCAGAATTTTCTGAACACCAGAGGTGGGGTTTTCAGTCATTCCTTTACAACAACTAGTGTAGAATTATTGCGACAACGCAGAGCCTTCACTGGGCAGTTTATGTTTTATCATTGTCTTACCTAGGTTTTGCTCTGCTGGCCAAAAAGGCAAGCCCAGGTGCATTTCTTCTATATATTTGTACTCTTGCCCATTTATAGAATAAAATGGCTCAGCTACTTCCATGAATTTGATTGTTCTGGGCATTTACTGCATTGTTTGAAATTTCCTTGTGTTAATTTATGGTTTTCTGCAATAGTATTGTTTTTCCTCTTCTGAAACATTACATCGTCCCAGCCTACCAGAACTTATTTAGGCTAGCAAAACCTACCCCTTATGTCTCCTAAGTGGATGGGGACATTACATTCCTCCTCGCCCCAGATTGCTTGTTCTCAAGCAATTTCATTCTAGGATGTTGCAGCACATGTTCTCCTTCACAAGTAGCATCTTTGATAGGTAAATCCTTCCATTTAACCAAGTACTTTTTAATGGTTTTGCTCCTTAGATTTTGTTCCCTTACCTCCAAAATTTCTTTCGGAACCATAATCAACTACCCTTCTCTGTCCAGTGGAAGAAGCTCAGTAAAGGTGATGATGTGCTGCCCCAGGGCCTTCTTGAGGCATGAAACATGGAAAACATTATGTAAAATGCACACCTCTAGTAGCTCTAACTCATAGGCCACCTCTCCTATACGGCTCAAAACCTTGTAGGGTCCATAGAATCTAGGTTTCAATTTCTTTGTCTCCTTCATTTTAAGTGATGATTGACATCCAGGGTGCAGACGAAGATATACTGGGTTCCCTACCTCAAAGCTATGCTCCACCCAATGCCTGTCTACATAAATCTCCTATTTATTTTTAGCCATCTGCAAATTATCTTTGAGTCACAGTATGTCTTGGCTCTCCTGAATCCAGTGCCTAGCTTTAAGTGTCCAGCTATCTCATAACACTCGATCCACATACGTTCGTCCATCACATCCATACAAGGCTCTAAATGGTGTCATTCCAATCGACATGTGATAAGTGATGTTATAACAAATTACAATGCTCTCCTTCAAGTTGGAATCCAGATAGTTCATCATGAGGATAGTTCTTTTACTGTGTCAACCTCGTTAAAGAATGAAACAGGTTTCCATGAGGATAGTTCTTTCACTGTGTCAACCTCATTAAAAATGAAACAGGTTTCCATGAGGATAGTTCTTTTACTGTGTCAACATCGTTTAAAAAATGAAATAGGTTCCGATGAGGATAGTTTCTTTTACTATGTCAACCTCATTAAAAAATTAAACAGATTCCATGAGGATAGTTCCTTTTACTGTGTCAACCTCGTTAAAAAATGAAACATATCCTTATGAGCATAGTTCTTTTCTTGTGTCAAGCTCGTTAAAAAATGAAACAAAACCTTCCCTAATTGAGTCGGGTCTTTGACTAGATCTCGTAAATGTTAAGCCAAGTATTTCATTTGATCTCGTAAATGAACCTTCATTCCATCCAGCTATTAGTAACCAGTAGTCTACTTGGGTGAATGAAATGAAGCTTGGGGGTCACGTGCTCTTGCAGGTTACGCTTGGGGGGCATTGAAACTTATCTCAAGAATAGTTTTCTCTGTTTCAAGCTTGTGTACAATTGAAACCACTCTCAAGCATAGTTTTTCTCTATTTTCAAGCTTGTATAAAAATGAAACTTATCTCGAGTCCATTTCGGTTATTATTTTCAAGACTCATTAAACTCATGAAAATCCCAAGATTCTTTTGTTATCTTCCATGCTCGTAAAAACACATGAAAATGCCAAAATCTTTTCATCTTTTCCTACTCCTTAATTAAATTGAAAGTCGGTGATATGAGTACATTTTTATCACTTTACGGACTCATTAAAACATATGAAAAAACGAAACCTTAGAGTTCTCTTTTAAGCCCTTTTCAAACTCTCTAAACATGAAAAGATTGTCGCGCACTTGACTATTCGAACTCGTTAAAATAAATGAACAGTCATCTATTCCGTATAAGTTTAACCCTTTTCCGGACTGAGCTAGACTAATTACGAGAAAGGTATATGTTGACTAAGCATGGTCAATAGAGCTCTCTCCTACATCATTTTATCATTTTTCGGGTTCGAGAGACTAAATTTACGAAAAAGAACATTGTGGAGTTTACTTATGTTTTTCTCATGACTCCCTAAAACTGAAAAACACTGAGTTTTACTTTCTTTGGGCTAATTAAAATTTTACATTGAAAGAACAACATGACTTTTCTTTTTGTGTCTTTTCAAACTCTTTAAACATGAAAACGACATCGAGTTAACCCTACACTGGACTCGTAAAACTTAAACCATGCAGGACCCGTTGATTACAATGGGACCAAACCACTCCTTCCTACGGTTCGTTAAAAATACTTCAGAGGACTCATCCGAAGGATGAGCTTATATGACAAGCATATGTTATCCTCCTCAAGATTGTGTAAAAAAAAGAGGTACTTGCCAGTAATGGTGGGGGAAATTTGGAAAGAACGCTCATTTTTATATTATTAAAAGTAGTATGTTGCTCTTGAACATGACACTTTGTCACATTTGCGTTCGGGTTGGGAAATCCATTTGTGTCACAGTTAATCAAACCTCATTGAAAGTCTTCAGTTGGTTTTGGGTATTATCGTTGAGTCAAATGTTGCCAAGTCAAATGTCGTGTTGCCGATATGTTCAAGAGAAGTCCAACCTCAGTAAAAATTACCTTGCTAATCATAACCTTCAATCGCGTCGATCATCCTTGAGTCAATCCTGAATCACTTCAAATATTGTTCTTCAAAACTTGACATGAAGTTTCATGTCGTAGGCCCTCTTGCGACAAATCGCTTCCTATCGACTTTAGCTCACTATCAAGGAAGTTGATCTAAAAACCCTTTTCAGTACCTTGAGGCCTGCATGCTTTAATGGCAGGTTTCTCACTTTTGACAATAGGTTCTCATCATTGGCCTTCGATCGAATGATTCTATAAGTGTTCGACTTCAAAACATTTAATCACACTTCATAGATTGTACTAGGAGTACCTTGAGACCATTGTTATTATTGGTGGTTTCTCTAGCACTTGTTAATGAATTTTATCATTGACTAATAATGAAGTGGTTTCCACGATGTTCGACTTCAAGACATTCACTCGCATGGTTAGATTCTGTTGAACCCTTAGTTAAACTGAGAGAGGGGGGGTGAATCAGTTTAACACATACATGGACTTTTAATACTTTTCTCTTAAAACTTATTTACACCTTCACTTCATGATCAACTTAATATGTGAGCAATCTTTATTAGTGAGCAACAAGTATCAAACAGATTTGTTAATGTAACAACAGTCTTAATATGTGAGCAACAAGTAGTAAGCAGATTAGATAAATCACATCAACACATGCACAGAGACACCGGATATAAGTGGAAACCCATAAAGGGAGAAAACCACATCTTATTATTGTTGTGATGCAAAGGCAAACTCCAACTCCCTCTCACCACTGTTTTTCTGCAGGCACCAACCTACAGGAGGCTCTTACCTCAATTCTGCAAGCTACAACTTGCAAGGAAGCTCCAACTCCCATCAATTTTCTGCAGGCACCAACCAACAGGAGGCTCCAACCTCAGTCAGCTACAACTGACATTTTATCAAGCTACAACTTGATGTGGAAGCACCAACTCCCATCTATTTTCTGCAGGCACCAACCTACAGGAGGCTCCTACCTCAGTCAACTCCAACTGACATCTATCAAGCTACAACTTGATAGGGAAGCTCCAACTTCCTTACTCTTTCAAAAGAAAAACACTTGCTGATTTACCTTGGATATCAGCTCTGTTCTGTTCCATCTGCTCTGTTGTTCATCCCTGTATCATCTCTGCATTTTCTCAGATTCTCTATCAGCGTCTCCTCCTTCTCTGCTCAGCTCCTCTTTCTTCTCTGCCTCACTGCTTCATTTCTGCATTCTCTTCACTCACTCTCTCTAACCTCTTGCAGCTTTCTTATTTTCTTAAACTCTCTTCAATTCTGTTGCACACTCTCTTCTTCTCTCACTTTCTTTCGTCAACCTTCTCCCTTTGGATATTACCCTGTTTTATACAAAATAGCTTCATCGCTGTTTGTATTCTACTGGGAATTCGAAATGGACAACCATGTCTCTTTGCCTTCTGCCTTCTCATTTCTTTTATCTGCTCATTCAGAAAATATAACTGTAGGTATCAATTTAACATTACAGTGAGATATTTGTTCTCTTCCGGAGACTTGCCAATGCATCACAAACAATAAAAAATCGATTAAAACATTTACATTCAAATTACAATGAGAATTCCAGCTCAACTCATTTAGTCTTTTGGCTCGCTGCGCGTTTGTCTTTTCTTTGACTGTGTCTGTCTTTTCTGTCACTGTGTTTTATCTTTTTTTTCATCTTCTGTTTGCTCTTTTGTCCTCTACTGTGATGTAACTGTTGCATACACGTAACTGAGCTTTTTATGCCAGCTGACTGTAAATCTGGACAAATTCCAACGCTCTGTACATAGTACGTGTCTTGTTGATGTGGCGAGTGCCGCAAGCGAAACATACGTTCATCACAATTGTTTTATATTAATAATCGCCCTCCCATTAAGCCGAGGCATATATATATAACCCACGGACCACGCGGCACATTGCAACAGCGTTATATATATATAATCCAACTTTAGCTCTTGGCATAAGTTTAACATACAAACTGCCCTTTTAGGTATGACTCAAATCAATTCTTGGCGTATATAATAAAACCTGTTTAAACATATAAAAACTCATTTCGGGCCCACCTAACACATTTTCCAATGTGATATGCTTCTCCTCCAACAATTTCCGATTCCGATTGATTGCATTTTGCGCTGCTTTGTTTAACTCCGATGTGATTGACCTGATGCGATGCGATTAATCGAAATCGCAAATTCTATATTTATATATGTTTCTGACACATATCAGTTACGGTTCATAAACCTATCGGGTCCGGACTTCCAATCGCAATCGCAAACGTTTTGTTGCATGTTCCGATGCCCTACTTAAATCCGATACGATTGGTCAGTGTTCAATAAGATTTGCCGATGCGATTAGAACTGGAACTCAAGCTATGTATGAGTTGTGGTTTATATACCCATCGGGTCCAGACTTCCAATCGCAATCGCAACTCTCATATTCTCCGATGCGATCATCACTGTTCACCGAAACTCACGGTATGTATGAGTTTTAGTTTATATACCCATCAGATCTGGACTTCCAATTGTAATCGCAACTCTTATATTCTCCGGGCGACCATCATCGTTTCACCGAACTCGTCGATGTGTGTGAGTTAGAAGCTATATACCCATCGGATCCGACTTCCAATCGCAATCGCAACTTCATTTTAACTCGTTCACGTTTCTTATAATCTCCACGCAATAAGGGTTCCACCTTATATTACTATACCCCCAAACTCCGCACGCATATGTATATAGGGCTATATATATATATATATATATATATATATATATATATATATATGTTTGTCCTTTGAATATAAAGTGCAATACTTTACCGCTGGAGTATACTATTCCCAGAATGAAATTTATATTAACTATGCATTACATTGCTGCTTGGGTTATGATTCTCGGAATTATATTTATGTTATGTGTAACGCCCGGCTGGGTAAAGATTCTCGAAATTGTATACATATATCCTCCGGCTGAGGTAGCGATTCTCGGAATTTAGTTACATATATATATTCACCAGGTGGGAACAGCGATTCTCAGAATAATAGGTGTTTCTCTGCAATAATAGTTGTGTCTATGCCTCTGCTGCTTCTGTCACTCTGCCTCTGCCTTTACTGCTGTGATAATGGCTCTACCTCTGCCTTTGCTTCTGATAACGGTTCTGCCTCTATTATATTCGTTTCCTTTGCCTCTGCCTGTCTCCTTTACTTCCTTCATTTGCTTCTTTGCTGCCTCCTTTGTCTGTCTCTGTCTTTTCTGCCTCCATTGCCATGATAACGGCTCTGCCTCTATATTTGCAGCCTCTGCCTCTGTTCTTCGTTGTGCCTTTGCTCATTATTAGTTTCTTCGACCACTTCATGGTTTCCTTACCATTTAGGCAATGCTCCAACTCATCCCCAATAAATTCAATTACCTTTATTTGATACTAATATCCTCACTGCTCTGCAGCACCACCTCATCTATCTCCTACTGCCTTTGTTCCTTCTATGCTGCCTTGCTACCTATCTGCTTCTTTGCTATCCCCTCCGTCGCTCCTTAACCGTCTCTCGCTACTCTCGGTCGGGGTGCCTCTCTCTCCGCCGCCCGCGCTCTTTCTTTGATTGATGCTTCTCCTTACTTATCTTTTTGCTGTCTCTGCTACCTCTTTTTTTTCTTCCTCTGCTCCTTGGTCAATGTTTTGTGTGTGCTCCTCTCGACACCACTTATTGCAACAATGACAATATTTCAACATTTTATCAGGATCTGTAGAGATCAGATCAAGACGGCCTAGATCTAGTTTCATCCATCCAGACTACGTGGAGTTATTAAATATTCATGATTGTAAATATAGATCCATTGATGGTTGTGTCCATACTATGTCTACTGTTGACATGGATGTTTTTGTATTTCCCTACAAGTTATTTGAGATACTTTTACTCTGATTATGGGAATGCTTACCTTAGTGATGTTTATATGAAAGCATGATATGATAATCCTTGATTGTTTGTTTCAGGTCCTCAACCAATTGGTCTCTAATCCGAACCTTTGACATGATAAAGCACTTCAGCCATCAAACATTTTTTCTTGATTTTCACTTTAGGGGGCAATCTATTACACTAAAATTTGTCACCATGACTGTCGATGTAGATATCTTGGCATCCAATGGAGTGTCTCAAGTGAATCCCCTATGAAGCTTGAAGTAAAATATTACCAAGGACAAAAGGAATTTTGGTTTTCATTGCTTAAAAACCATTTTGAGCACCTGCGCGGTTTTCCTGAAAAAACCTGCACATGCAGCTTTTCCACCAAAATCACACCAAAGATTGTCACTAAAACGCAGGTCTACTATTTATAAAATCAAAAAGTAAGTTCTAGAAACTTTGGTTGAGGAATCTTATCCAAATTAGAAACCTCGAACCACTACATACATGCACCTCATCCCTTGGTATATGGAACTAATCTCCTTTTCTTAAGGATCATATCCCTTGAGAAGTGGAACTAGAAACCTCCTCATCCTTCCTATAAATTGAGCATAGGACTAAAGGAATGAGAGACTTGGATTTGTAAACTCATGTTGTTGGTTTTGCGTCTGAAGAGCTTGTCATCAAGGGAAGGAAAGGAGACCATTGGAAGAGGCTTGTGACATCAAAGCAACTAGGTTGTAAGCTTGTTTCCCTTTGATTTATAATACAGAATCAATTGTTCTTTCCTAATTGCATCTATTATTGATCTTATTTTTGGGATTCCTTGATCACTCACATGGTTTATAACTGATTATTGATTCATTTATATGTTATATGCTAGATCAGGGATTTCATTTACCTTTTCTTTTATATGCGAGATGCTTTGATCTCTTTGAATGTTTTTGTCCCTGCAGATATCTTTTGGAGCATCATGGAGAAGTTGTGGAAAGCATTTAGAAAGCCTCCAAGGCATTGAGGGAAAGTTGGTTGTGGAAAGCGTTGAAAGGACTTCTACAAGCACTTCGTTAATAGGTAAGTTATTCTTTGCATACTACATGTTTCATGTTTTAGTTATAGGCTAAGGAAAGAGCTATTGTTTTGTATGTTTGTTTCTAGTTTTCTTTTAGGATTCTACGGAGATCACTCTTGTCCGCAAGAGGGATTTATCCGGGTAACAACCACATTGTTCTTTCCCTTAACAGACTCGATCTCAAAATCATATGCTTGAAGTTTACTGATCCACTTCTGCTGAGACTCACTCAACTCTTTTTGCTCCATGAGGAACCTTAATTTGTTATGATTTGTCTTCACCTTGAACTTGTTCCCCACCAAGTACTCTCTGAATTTGGCCAATGCTTGCATGATGGCCAACATATCCTTATCGTATATCAAGTAATGTTGCTCGTATTCCTTGAGTTCAAGGATCTCAAAAGAAATGGGATGATTATTCTGCATTAACACAACGCTTATCTCTGTCCCTGGAGCATCACACTCAACCATGAATAGCTGAGTGAAGTCTAGTAAAGCTAGCACAGGACATGAACTCATCACTTGTTGGACAAAGGTCGCCTGTGCCTCCTTTGTCCAACTAAAAGCTCCCTTCTTAATGAAGTTTGTAAGAGGTGCAGAGGCCTAGGAAGCTTTTATGTTCTGTCACATTCTTGGGGGTAGGCCACTTGATGATTTTCCTAATTTTATCTTGGTGTATCTAAACCATGTCTCCCTCGATCACATGCCCTAAATAAAGCATCTCAGTCATACCAAATTCACATTTGGACATTTTGTGTATTGTTGTTGTTCTTCTAAAATTTCCAACACCCCGTCCAAGTGCTTGAGATGATCTTCCCAAGTCCTATTGTAAATGAGTATGTCATAAAAAAACAACAAAAACTCTCGTAGTTGTTTATTGAACACATGTTTCATGTCGGACTGAAATGTAGTGAGGGCATTGGTTAACCAAAAACTCATAGTGCTTGTAATGGCACCGGAAAGCAGTCTTCGGATGTCTTGTTCCTGAACTTTGATCTAGTGGTAGCCTAATCAAATATCTATCTTTGAAACGTATTTTGCTCCCTTAACTCGTCCATTGGCTCATAATCCTTGGGATTGGATATCAATTCTTTATTGTTTTCCTGTTAAGTTTCTCGTAATCGATACGCATCCTCAAGGTGCCATCTTTCTTTTGAGCTAACACTACCGAAGAAGCAAAGGAACTAGAACAAGGACAAATGTGGCCCAACCTTAACAACTCCTTAATAGTTTTTTCAATCTCGTCCTTGTATACTTTGGGGTGGCAGTAAGGGTTGGTTATAACTGCTTGAACCCCCTCCTCTAACTCTATAACATGCTCCAATCCTCTATCTGGGGGTCTACCTAGAGGAATATCACCAAAAACTTTTTGATGTTTAAGGAGTAATACCTAGATATGATTTAGATGTTGTTGAGGTTGATTTGGTGGCTTCCAATAAAAAATATAGCACTCAACCACCCACTCGATGTCTCCATGCTGCAACACGCCTCCATGATCTGAGATGATACTATCTTTAGACGGATACTGATGCACGGCTCAAAGGACTACCTTTCTGCCATCATGGTCTGTGAACTCCATCTCCAACTTCCTTTGATCAATAGTGTATCTCCCAATTGAATAAAGCCATTGAACTCTTAGTACCACAATGTCTAGTACATCCACAACAAAGCAGTCATTTGTCAACATGTAATTCCCCATGGTTATTTTCAATTTGCGGATCCATCTCATGCACTCCATCTGATAACCACCTAGTATGATCAGAGTGAAACCATCAAAATCCTTTGTCGGAATCTCTCACCCATCTGCCATAGTTGTGCCTATAAAGTTGTGGGATGCCCCACCATCAATCAATATTGTCACCTTCTGCCCCGACATAACCCCTCTAACTCTTAATGTGTGGTATCTAGGAAGTCCTCCTTGTTCCTGTGGCAGCTCCTCATCCTCCTTATCATTATCATTGTCCAAATAAACTTCAATGTAATGGGACTTCCTAACATTGTCCTTGCCTGAACACCTGTGCCCTAGTACCCAAGGTTCCTCACAGTTGAAACATAGTTTTTTCCTTAGCTCTTTCCTTGTCTCCTCATCTAGTTTTGGTTTTTCGATCCACTCCTTTTCAAAGGGTTTAGCCTCTTTGTTCTTTTGGGGGAAGGATGGTTTAGGAGGAAACCTGCTCTTAGGAACAGCATCTTGCATGTCCCTAGCTCTATTGACTGCATCCTGTAGAGTGGCGAGCTTGTCAGCCTTAACCCAACCACGTAAAGGATCAAACAGCCCCTAAACAAACAACATCACCAACCGTACATTAGATATATCGATGAACATCACTGCTAGCCTCTAAAAATCTGAGATGTGTCTCTGGACTACCAATCTGCTTGAGTTGTACCAGCGCTCTAAAATGAATATATGGTCCTTGTCAAAGCGTTCAATGAGCTTTTGTGTAAACTCGTAGTATGAGGTTATGTTGGCATGACCCAAAGTCATTAACCCATGGTACCACCACTCATGGGCCTCACCATCCAAACATAAAGTAGCCAAATTAATGGCATTTGTCTTCGTCATCTAATGGAGCTAGAAATATATGTCCAACTTTTGAACCCATGATCTAGTTTATCATTTTGAGGACCCATGAAAGTTTTGAATGGTCACTTTTCCCAGTGTCTTTTGTAGTTCCTAGTTCCATATCAGAGCCTTCTTGGCTCCCTTAGCCATATTTTTGCATTGGAGGTTGCAGAAATCTGTGAAAGTCGTGGCAACGTTAAAGTCATCCACCAACCTAATATACTCCTCCAAGTAGGCCCCAAAAGGCACATCCTAGTCACCCTGCACCATTTGGCCTACTACTGTCTTTTCTAAAAATTGTGGCATAATGGGCCTAGGTGTTGTCCTGTATAGATGTGAGTGGCATTGCATAGTTGTGTAAGCATGACTACTTTCTCCATTGTTAGATGCTTCACCATTAATGGAATCTTTCTTTTGTTGTTCCCCGAATGTGTTATTGTCTAATTTCCCCATCAGCTCCATCATCACCTTCTAGCCCTAGGCTAAATCATTTAGGATCTATGTTTCCAGGAAACGTGGATTCGGGGATGAGGACATGTACATCACTTTTTGAAACAGGGTGTGTGGGTTCACCGATGGTATATATATATATATATATATATATATATATTCCAACTTTAAATAAGAATTAAACATGCACATCGTTGAACATTCAACATTCAAATTGAAATTTCAAAATTTCTAGTTTGATATCAAGTGCAAACTAGAGTTTACATATTAATAAGAATCATGATATATGTCCATTGTCATACTACATTCAAAATTTGCCTTAAGACATCTCCAAACATGAACTAGGAAATTTCAAAATAGTGAACAATGGCTTCCTTAAGCCATGCCATCAGCGTCCATGTCATCATCATCACTTAGATCTTCAGTCAGCATGCTCTCCAGCTACATAGTTACAATAGTAATGACCTTAACATAGATACAATAGCAATGACATTCGTCCTAAACAATGAACCTACAGTGGCCATCTCTAGGTTGAAACTGCAGAAAGAGAAGTAAAAAGGTCGAGCTTGAAAAGAATTACAACAAAATCAGTAAAAAAATGACCCTAACGTTCCCGTTTTTGGGGTTCCATGCACCCGTTGTCGGGGTTCGGTGTACCAAATTAGAAAAAAGAACCCAAATTTTGGTTGCGAAGAACTCTGTGCTTACTCGAAGAATTAGAAGAACTCGTACCCAAACCTGGTACTTGGGGATGAAAACCGAGGACAGGTTCGAGAACCGCACCCCCGGGTTCGCGAACTCATGAAACGTAGTTTAGGATGTTAACCAAACTGTTATACTCTCGATTCTCCTTTTCTACCATGACTGCCTTACCCTTTTCAGGCGGTACTTCTTCCTCCTCTTCTACTTATAGGTGACGTATGGGTGGACTTCAAAAACTCATCAATTGTTGTTATAAACTAATACTACCCCTCAAACCACACAGTTGTCCAAGACCATGCTCTGATACCACTGTAAGATATCCCCTAGGAGTAATTCGAAATCCCCACTAAAATTTCTAAGTGTTTTTGAGTTTTTCACGGAGGTATTTCGTCAAACAATTTGCATGCATATGGCATTGATAGACGCTAACCACAGCAATGTAATTACTTCCTCACCTCTAGTAATAACACAAAAATATAACAGCAATAGATGGCTACATTCAGAACTATTAATAGTAAAGCTTCACCTTCGAATCTGGTATATACATTTCATAAATGTGTACCCCATATATCGCAGTCACACTCAGCTCCAATAAACAAGGAACTTGGCCCATGAAACAGAGGCTACTTTAGCAGCAAACTCGGCTAACAAAAGATAGTACTTGCCACCTTCAAATTGTTGATCTCAGCCCTCCTAATTGACTTAGACTCATCCAGCAAACAAGATAAGGTAAACTCAACCAAATATTCCTATGAGAATATTGGTAAATCGACCAACAAATAAGAGAAGCCCTCCGCCCTTTTAAATAATACCCTCAGTTTGATATTAAAGAGAAACTCTGCCTCTTGAAAGGTATAAGCTTTGCCTCCAATATTGGCTCAAGACTCGGCCTATATAGAGACTATGAAATACCAAAAGTTAGAATATAAAATCAACTAATAACACCTTCAGACTTACTCCATTTCTGCCAATGCCTTCTTCGTCGACAATGAAGTGCAATGTCGGAATCTGAGTGATTTCGGTCCAATAATAACTAGGGTGTATAGTTTCAACACTGAAACTAGCAACCAGAATGAGGGTTTCCAAAAACCCTAGCCTTTTCCTCAAGAGCTCTCCAAAATCTATTTCTCAAGTGATCAAATGAAGGAATGACGAGAGACTCATCATTTCCCCTTTTTATAACTCACATGACCATTTTGTCACCCTTTTACCTTTTATTTTAATGAAGTCACTTTAGTGGGTTTTTCCACTTATAATTTAAAAGTGACTTTTCATTAGCCTAGAACTCATGTCCACTTTATCCTTCAAAATTAAAAGTGCAGTTCCTTATGCTATCTTGTTAAGTGAAATAGGAGTTGCTCTTATTGAAGCAACTGTTATGGTGCGAGTCATAAGGTTTTTAAAAAAATTGGAAAATGGAAGAGAGTAGATGGCCTAAGAGGTTGTGTTTAATGACATATTGTGCAAAAGAAAGAAGACTTGGATCGGGCAAAATTACAAATGGTTTAATAAATGGGGTATTCGCTTGAGCATGTGTCCCACAAGTATAGAGATAAAAACTTTTGTTATGGATAAGTTCCACAAACATATTTGGGAGAAAGAGCTAGGGAGAAAGAAGTACTACATTGAAGAGATTAACCCCACTCATAATCATCAACAAAAAGCGTACATGGGGGCCAATATTTCTTGAAGATCCAAAATTCTTATTGCTCAATTAAGGACTAATTCTCATCAACTCCGTTGTGAAACAAGGCACTGGAAAAGGCCAAAAGAAATGTGGGAGGAAAGAGTATGTATCTTTTGCTCCTACGAAAAAGTGAAAACAGAAAAACATTTCATTTTAGAATGCGAAGCCTTCAAAGAAAGGAGGCAATATTATGCAGATATTCTGGCAGCTCTTGGGATAATTTATTCAGCGAAGAGTTTGTCGAGAAGTTGGGAGCGTTTATTGTAAGACTCCACAGGAAAAGGGTCGAATACAAGAACCAGATGGAGAAGCAATCTGTCCCATAGGCTATTTTTAGCCTCGTGGATGTTAAAAATAATTCCTTTCTTTCTTTCTTTCTAATGTATTCTCTTAGGCGAATTGTGTTCCCTTAATTCAATTTCCTCATCCTAGCCTACGAGAACTTATTTAGTCTAGTGAAATCTTCCCCTTATGTCTCCTAAGTGGATGGGGACATTACATAGAACCAGACCCTAATACATGCGGCAAGGCTTTTGCTACTCCAAATTACCAAACAAATCTCTCACAAGACAAACAAAATATCTTCTTGTGTGTCTTCCTTCACAAATCTACTCGGCCTTCTCTTGGAGGAACTACAGCTCTCTTTGATGGGCTAATCTTACTCACAAGATCACATTCTTGCTCTTCTCAAATGACCTCCCATGTGTCTAATATATATACTTTTGAGTGAGTGATCTTTGGGGGTTTTTCTTGTCCATCAAGAAACCCCTATTTTACCACTCAACAACAAAATAAATTAACCACTTAACTAACTTGGATATCAAGCCCACAACTTTGGGTCAAAACCCCACTCTTTGGGTAACTTTCCCAGCCAATTCCTTTTGTGGGTTTTCCCTTTTCGGAAATATCTTCAAAGCTACCCAAATTCCAACAAGTATGATATTTCAAAAAGGTCCAATGGCATTGCCATAAAGAAAATATTTTAAAGAGGTTCGATTTAAAACCATCACACAAATATTTGACAGGTTCAAATTTAAAACCATTAAGAAAATCTTTTGAAAGAGGTTTGATTTTTTAAGACACCCAATGGCCCTTTAGGGTCTTCCAAAAGACATTCCTTTAAGGACCCATGGTCCATCGAGGTCTTTCACAGTATGTTACGTGACAGAGATCCAGCAAATTTATCCTTTCAAGGATGGATCAAGGCAATCCTTCTATCTGGCCCAATAAGTTTTTTCGAACGAGGACCAATGGCCCAATGTGTATAAATTCTTTCATAAGCTAAGGTAAGGTCATTTGAAAAGAAAATGCAAGTAAGAGATTGAAAGGGATCCAAACCAATAAAAAGAATGTGGGAGAAGACATACAAAAAAGTACCCCACTCCCTCACCAAGGCTATACAAGGGATGGGCACGTAACAAAGTTGGCCCTTGGATAATTTAATATAATTTTATTAATGTCCAACAAATGACCAAAAAAGTAGGTCAATGGTACTGCCTTGTCCACATGTATTGATACAAAGTCAGAGCACCAAACTAGCTCCTTAATAAAGCAAGAGGAACAAAATGAGGTACTACCCTAATGTAAGATCAAGGCAGATCTCTGAAAGTTGAATGTAAATTTGGGTAGATGGACCCAGAATCTGGAATACAAAGAATGAGAGCCATTCTCAACAATAATCATGAGATGAACGGTAAGGTTGTCTCTTCAAGCATCGTGTTAGACCACATTACGACAGAGAAACCTTCTTTTTTATATTTCTTAAACATGTGAACTTTCTCCATGTCCTGTGTAAATTAAGCAATGGCATGGATGTGTTATGAAATCAAGAAGTAGATCTTCAAGATTATACTGTGTACTTAATAGCCAATGCCTGCCTTAAGATGGATGCTCTTCTTAGATCCGATAATCCAGACATAAAAATCTTATGGAAAGGAAAAGAAGGGAAGGAAGAGGAACTAGTTAAAATAGCAGAACAATGGTTTGACCTTAGTTGAGATAACACAATATTGGAATAGATAATAATTCAATTAGTGTAGGTAATATAATATTGGAATATGTTGTGGCAGAAGATGTGCTAAGGTTGGAAAGGAGATTACTTGGTTTGCAAATTATACTGCATGAGATTTGGACAATGCCGATGATGGAAATAAGAATTCTATGGAGCAGGTGGAGAAGACATTTAGAAGCTTGTCAACACACCAGAGTTGGATAGAGAGACATTATTAAAAGTTCTAGAGGACTTGGCACAGAAGGCTCACTGAATTTCAAATACCTGTAGAGCACCTCAAGAATGGCAAAGAACCTCGTTTCCAGATTCCCTGAAACATGTGCAACAGTTCTTACTCTTCACCACTTTCCTAAAATGCTCAAGATCATCTTGTGTTTATTGAATATGTTAGTTCAAAGAAGATGACAAACAACGGAAAAGAGAGGTGTACTAGTTAGAGTGTCAATTTGAGATTTTCTACTGAAGTTTGGTGTGTATAATGCCTACTTCTCTACTAGCATTCTTACAGTCATTTAAGAAATTTTGGTTGGTTTGTAAATTAGCATACTTCAGCCCTTACATTAAAATTCAACCAGGCATTTGGGCAACTCAGGGCCCAGTGTAAAGTGGGGGTGCATGCAATGTACTTGTAAATTTATGTACCAATAATTATATTCTCTAGTAAAAAGAGACATGATTCTCATTCCATAGATTAGATTCCTGATTAATATCCACTTCATAACAATATTATTTATTTTGGTTTTCAAGTTCCTGTGGTTATTGTTTACTGAAGAGTTTGCCGGATTATCCACAGTCTTACGAAACACTTGTCGACGTTTCGAATCCCAACGGGGATCCATCTTCAGGACATTGGAATGAAGAATTATAAGAAGGGTCATAATCCATTAATAGTGAGGAAGGTAGGAAAGGCAAGGGCCGACCAAAAAAAATTTTAAAATTATAAAGATTAAAAATTTTAGAAAAAATTTTTGGTCGACCCTTGCCTTTCCTACCTTCTTCACTATTAATGGATTATGACCCTTCTTATAATTCTTCATTCCAATGTCCTGAAGATGGATCCCCGTTGGGATTCGAAACGTCGACAAGTGTTTCGTAAGACTGTGGATAATCCGTCAAACTCTTCAGTAATATTATTTATTTTTATTAGCCCCGAGGGTTAGCTCAATTGGTTGAGAGGGGTTAAAGCATCTTTGTAATTGAGAGGGGTCACGGGTTTAATTCTCTCGACACTCCAGATTCCCAGAAACATGTGCAACAGTTCTTCTTGTGTTTATTGAATACGTTAGTTCAAAGAAAGATGACAAACAGCAAAAAAGAGAGGGGTACTAGTTAGAGTGTCAAATTGAGATTTTCTAATCAAGTTTGGTGTGTATTATATAATGCCTACTTCTCTACTAGCATTGTTACAGTCATTTAAGAAATTTTGGTTGGTTAGTAAATTAGCTTACTTCAGCCCTTACATTAAAATTAAACCAGGCATTTAGGCAACTCAGGGCCCAGTGTAAAGTGGGGGTGCATGCAATGTCCTTGTAAATTTATATACCAATCATTATATTCTCTCGTAAAAAAAGACATGATTCTCATTCCATAGATTACATTCCTAATTAATGTCCACTTCATAACAATATTATTTATTTCTGACTTGCCCCAAGGGTTAGCTCAATTGGTTGAGGGGTTAAAGCATCTTTGTAATTGAGAGAGGTCACGGGTTTAATTCTCTCGACACTCCAGATTCCTTGAAACATGTGCAACAGCTTTTACTCTTCACCACTTTCCTAAAATGCTCAAGATCATCTTGTGTTTATTGAATATGTTAGTTCAAAGAAAGATGACAAACAGTGGAAAAAAGAGGGGTACTAGTTAGAGTGTAAATTTGAGATTTTCCACTGAAGTTTGGTGTGTATAAGCCCTACTTCTCTATTATCAGTGTTATAGTCATTTAAGAAATTTTGGCTAGTTACTAAATTAGCTTACTTCAGCCCTTGCATTAAAATTCAACCCGGCATTTGGGCAACTCAGGGCCCAGTGTAAAGTGGGAGTCCATGCAATGTACTTGTAAATTTATGTACCATTAATTATATTCTCTAGTAAAAAAAGACATGATTCTCATTCCATAGATTAGATTCCTAATTAATATCCACTTCATAACAATACTATTTATTTCTAACTAGCCCAGAGGGTTACCTCAATTGGTTGAAAGGGGTTAAATAATCTTTGTAATTGAGACGGGTCACGAGTTTAATTCTCTTGACACTCTCAGAGTCAGGGTCCAAGGTTGAACCCGTAGGAAGTGATCCCTTCAGATGGATCTGCCTGGTACATACACTCCACTGACGTAGTAGTCAGCATGTAGGAATTTACAAGGTAAGTTCCTTAGATCAAACACCAAAGGTCACCGCTCACAAACAAATCACAGATCAGTACACTAGTATTTGATGTGGTTAAAACCCTGGAAGGGGGAAATAGTCCACGGCCTGAGCCAACGCGGCCACTTCAGGAAATTTATTGATATAAAGAAAGAAAAAATCACATAAGCTTTTCTCATAAACAGTCACCAAACAAATGACCCTCCATGCTCTTTAAATAGAGATCATGGACCAATCAGGTGTTAAGCCACGAATCAAGTGTCGAAAATACAGACGAGAGAATGAACCGTCAGATCACTACATATCGTGACGGTCGGATTATAAGATGCAAAAGTGAAAACTCAAGAAACACACTTTACCTAACTCTACACTAGACTAAATTATACTTAACTATTTCCTATGTGTAGGAATATCCTAACACCCCCCCTTAAGAACAACTTGGGATATGATTGAAGGATTTACAAAGGTGACACAATAGGAGAAGGAAGGAGGCATTAGAGCCTATCCCCCATTAACGATAACTTTACTGAACTCCAAGCATAGATCGAAGTTTGGTAAACTTTGATTATGTGAGAGGCTTTGTAAAGATATCAGCAACTTGATCATTGGTTGAACAATGGTGCACTTCAAGAACGCAATCATGAATGAGCCTTTTGATGAAGTGTATGTGTAGCTCAATGTGTTTCATGCATTGATGTTGAACTAGATCTTTGCATAGCTGAATGGCACTCTGATTATCACACCAATGTGTAGTTGGATGTTGCTGATGAAGACCAAATTCTGATGGGATCTGACGAAGCCACAGGGCTTCCTTGTTGGCTTCAACAGCACAACGATACTCTGCTTCTGCCGAAGAAAGAGAGATGGCACTTTGTTTCTTACAAGACCATGTAATAGGTCTTGAACCAAGAGTGAATACTTAACCTGCAGTAGACTTTCGATCATCAGGGTCACCAGCCCAACCAAAATCAGTGAAACCAATCAACAATGGAGATGCCCCAGCGCTATAATGAATCTCGAACTGAATTGTACCTCGAATATATCAAAGTATTCTTTTAGCTGCTTTCCAGTGACTTTCATGAGGTTTGTGCATAAATCAAGCAACAAGACCAATGGCAAAGGAAAGGTCAGGACGTGTATGGGTTAGATACAGAATTTTACCAACAAGTTGACAGTATAAGGTAACATCAACTTCAGGGGAAGTACATGTGACTGAAAGATTGAATCCAAATTAAAAGGAAGAAAGGGTTGGCTTACAGTCTTCCATGTGAAAGTGGCGTAGAAGATCACAAGCATACTTGGAATGAGAAAGAGTAATACCTTCTTTGGATTGCAAGACTTGAAGACCAAGGAAATAATGCAAGTGTCCTAAGTCTCACATTTCGAACTTCTTTTTGAGGCTAGACTTCACATGGTTTATATGGTTGGGATCACTACTCCCACCAGTAAGGATAAGATCATCAACATAAAGAACAAGGACGATTAAGGACTTACCCACTTTCTTGGTGTAGACAGTATTGTCGGAATGACATCTAGAAAAGCCATTATCTACGAGAAAGCTATCCATTTTGGCAAACCAAGCCTGAGGGGCTTGTTTGAGACCATAGAGAGACTTCTTTAGGCGACAAACAAGGCTAGAGTCGTTTTGGATAAAGCTAAGGGGTTGTTCCATGTAGATTTCTCCATGCAAGTCCCCATGTAAGAAGGCAAATTTAACATCCATCTGATGGACTTCCCATTTAAAGGAGGCGGCAAGGGAAAGAACAAGCCGGATAGAATTCATTTTGGCAACAAGGGAGAAGGTTTTAGAATAGTCAATGCCTTCAACTTGTGAAAATCCTTTAGCAACAAGACGAGCTTTATGTTTACCCACCTTTCCATCTGGTCCAAACTTTGTTTTGTAAATCCATTTGCATCTGACAAGTTTTCTTCCCTTTGGAAGAGTAACAAGATCCCAATTATCGTTTGCCAATAAGGAACAATATTCTTCATTCATAGTTGCATCCCAATCTGGATGACCTGAAGCTTCTTCAAAGGTATCTAGATCAGATCTTAACTTAAGAATTTGACGTCCAGATTGTTTCTCAACAAAGGCCTTAAAGACCAATAACATGTTAAAAACTTCACTCTTGAGTTTTAAGAAGTATACCCAAGTGCGTATGGAAAAATCATCAATGAAAGTTAAGAAGTACTTGTAGCCAGAGAAAGAAACAACTGGAAGTGGACCACATAAATCATTGTGCACAAGCTGCAAAGGGGTTGAAGTATGCCAAGAGGCATGTTTGTCAAAACTATCCTGATGATGTTTTTCGAGTACACAACTGGAACAAACACCATCTCGGCAAGATACCATAGGAAGACCTGTCACCATATTTTCTTTACATAGAGTTTGAAGAGAGCGATAGTTTAAGTGACCAAATCGCTCATGCCAAAGTTTGCTCACTTCATCATTATGAGCAACAAAAACAGAGTGAAGATATGATGACCCAAAGTTATCGAACTTATACAACCTTGTGGAATCATCAGCAATGTTAGTACCTAAAATATGTCTAGAATCTCTTAGGTCCTTAATTACAACATCATGAGGTGAGAATTATACAGTTTTCCCTTCACCTGAATGAGTTATTTGATAAACAGATAGAAGGTTGCAGGACAAGTTAAGAACACATAATACATCATGAAACTGACCATTATCTAGCTGAATGGTTCCAGGCCCTACAACACAGAGATCTATCACCACCAACATAAATATTTTTGGTGTCACAATCTTTAAAATAAGAAAACATGGCTTTATTTTTGGCCATGTGGTAAGAGGCTCCTAAATCAATGAGCCACTCATGAGAATGAGAAGAAGAAGAAACATTCAATGCATAACCAGATTTTGATGCTTGACAACCACATGCAGACAGTGTTATTCTCGAAGATGAAGTTGAAGAGTTCTCCAAATGGATGTTGTGCTTCTTCATTGTTGCTTCCAAAGCTTCCATCTTCTTAAAACATTTTGACTTTACGTGGTCATAGCGATTACAAAAGTTGCAATGTCTATCTGTCTTCTTCCCTTTGTTTTTATTTGCCTTTAGTTTTCAACTGAGATTGCTTAAGACCGTTGTTTGGTTTAGGACCATTCTTTTTATGATGTTGCTTCTTTGGATTCTTTGGATTTGGTTATTGTTGGGCAGCTAAGGCTTTCTTAGAAGAGTTTCCAGTATTAATAAGACCAAGGTCTAAGAGTTTTTCTTGTTCTCTTATTAAAGAGTCTCAAAAGGCATCAAAAGAGGGGGACTTGTAGGGTGTTCCTTGAGAAATGACGGCTTCTCTAGTGGAATGGAAGGTGGAAACAAATACAGAGTATGTGGGGCCTAGCTTATCAAGAATGGAATAGATAAGACTACAATCTTCCTTTTTCACCTTACAACCTTCTAAGAGAAGTCTAAGGGTCTTAAATTTAGACAAAAAATCTTCAATAGAGGAGAAATTATTGGGGTTCAAAGTAAGAAACTCATTTTCAAGTTGGTGGGCTCTAATTTCATTTTGAATGCCAAAAACAGTATTTAGTTTTTTCATAGCTTCATCAGGGGAGACAATTTCCTGGATATGAAATCTAAAATCTTGAGCAATGAACATTCCTATCAACCCTCGTGATTGATCTTGTTTATTTTCCCATTTAGCATGTTTATCTTCATCAATAGGTTTAGATTTTAGTCTTGAGGCTATTCTATAAAGCCCTTTACTTCTAAAGTAAGTCTACCATGTAGGATAGCCATTGGAAATAATTGTTGTTAAAAATAACCGGGCATGTACTTTCCATTTTTAAAAACTGAAGTTGTAAAGGTTGAAACTAACTGCTCCAATGGAAAGATCTCGAAAAATTAGGCCTGTTCAAAAAAAACGACTCGGAAAACGGCTTCCGAATGAAGTTATGCCTTTCTGAAGAAAATTTGTAATAGATGTCGAGTAGTCACGTGATAGGTTGAAGGTTTATAATGAAGTGGTACTTTTTTCTTAAACCCCCCCTTTAACACCATAGGCTCTAATGCCTCCTTCCTTCTCCTATTTTGTCACCTTTGTAAATCCTTCAATCCCATCCCAAGTTGTTCTTAAGGGGGGATGTCAGGATATTCTGACACAGGAAATAGTTAAATATAACTTGGTCTAGCATAGATTAGGTAAAGTGTGTTTCTTGAGTATGTACTTTTCTTTTCTTTTCTTTTTTTGCTCTCTAGGGTGCGTGCTTTTTTCTGCAAAAAACAGCCACGCAAACAACAACAAAAAATACAGGCCTTACGGCAAAATGTTAGATTTATGGTGAGTCCACCTGAAAACTAAATATTTTTCTCGCTATTTCTGATTTCCCAATATCGGGGAAAGAACATACGTAGGGAAAAAATCTCGTCAACCTGTTTCTGGTTTGCCAAATCGCACAGAGCGCAGAGCAAAGAGCATACGCAGATTAGAGGGAGTATAGATCTGGTAATAGAAAAAATGACTATAAACCATAATAAAACAGAGAGATAAATTAATATAACTACAAAAAAAAACTTTATACCTCCAGATCTAAAATGACATAGCTTGGGCTACCATAAACCTTTTCGCATGAAACGAAAAGGGTTCCTCACTGGAACAAAGGCTCTTGACACAACAGAGCAGTTCTCTTGGCCCGAAAGTGGTTAGAAATAGTAGATCTTGGAAAACGGCAGTCGCATCGGATTTGGATCAACAATGGATGGGGGCTTCGGATTTGGATCAACAACGGATGGGGCCCTCAAAAAAGCTCTAATACCACGTAGGAATTTACTGGGTAAGTTCCTTAGATCAAACAACAAAGGTCACTGCTCACAAATAGATCACAGATCAGTACACTAGTTTTGTCATGGTTAAAACCCTCGAAGAGGGGAACAGTCCACGACCTGAGCCAACGTGGTCACTTCAAGCAATTTATTAATCTAAAGAAAAAAAAATTACATTAGCTTTTCTCATAAACGGTCACCGGACGAATGACCCTCCATGCTCTTTAAATAGAGATTATGGACCAATCGGGTGTTAAGCCACGGATCAAATGTTGATAATACCGAAGAGAGAATGAACCGTCAGATCACTACATATCGTGACCGCGGATTATGAGTTACAAAAGTACATACTCAAGAAACACACTTAAAATTACTCTTCACTAAACCAAGTTATACTTAACTATTTCCTATGTGTCAGAATATCTTAACACAGCGGTCTCTGGGGTCCGTAAACCACATAGAAAAAAATTATTTATTTCTGAGTAAAACACATGATTATAATTCCATAGAAAAGATTCATAATTAATATCCACTTCATAGCATTATTTCTAGCAGAAACACTTAAGTTTCCAAGATTGACTGCAACTATGGCCATCTTAAAAATTTTGCTGACCAGGAATCCACAATTTGAGCTAATAAAGAACATAAAAGCTAAGCATTATTATTTGTTTCTGACTGAAACGCGTGCTTATAATTCCATAGACCAGATTCATAATTAATATCCACTTCAAAGCATTGTTTCTTACTGAAACACTTAAGTTTCCAAGATTCCTGATGGCCATCTACAAATTTTGCTGACTAGGAATCTACAACTTTAGCTAATAAGGAACATAAAAGCCATGTTTTCTTTTCTCAACATATATTGTCCCTCAAATTTATGAACTCTTTCACATGGGAAGTCAATTTGCGCCAAAAATTTACAACATTTTCTTGATACGATCATTACTTCTGCTCTGTTTTTTCTTTTCTTTTTTTTATCATCACAGGAATTATGTGTCAACATTGGAACATGAATTGCAAGAAAAGGAAACTGACTAGATTGTACCTGATACCCAACAGTCCCTCCAACATTTTCTCCTCTTTCTGCAGCTATTCTCTCCGCAACTGAGATTGTAGTTATCAAAGCTTATGTCAGTTTTTAAATATTTTACTCTTAAGAATGAAAAATATCAAAAACAATTAGCTGGAATGAAATAAAACTAGCACCTGATGTAGCCGATATTCTCCGAGGTTGTGTACATAGTATTTTACAGCTTTTGCCTTGGTTCCACATATGATCCAATATAAATTGTGGGACCTGTTATAACAGAGAATATAATAAATTATTCAATCCATCGATGCTTTCCCTGCCAGCATCAGAAAGAATAAAAAGTATTGCCTTCACTTTTTCAGAAATAATTTGCATTTACAGCTATTATTCACCAAGTTTCAGGGAATGGGTGACAGAGGGAACAGAGAGACAGATTTCAGGGACAACTGTTGAGACCCCCAAAATATCAGGGGATGGCAAGGAATAGAGCATAAGCGCCAAATCCGAACATAGAAAATATACAGAAAATATTCATATTAGTAATTTCACATTAATGATTAATTGCTAGTGAACCCATGCAATGCCCAGTTACACTGTAAAATACAAATAGGTGAATCATCACATTTCTCATTATTAAATCAAAATGAAAAGAAAATCAATCATCCATACATCACCATGTGACATGATATAAAAGAGACACCTATAAATGAAGCATCTATAGGAAGAAAAGTAAAACAAGCAGGTAAAAAGTGAAAGCACAGGACATCACGAGTTCTTCCAATTGTGATGTTTAACTAAAATCCATCATTTGTGTGGCAAGGTAATAAACTGTGAATTAAACTTGCACAAACTGTTGAACCTATTAAGCTATTCTGTTTATTGGAGTAGAGCAGTAAGGGTTCCGCTTGCCTAGGTGCTAACGCTAGTAGAAGGACGCACAAGACAGCCACTTAGCAGAATATTAATTTATTAACTATTTCCTAAAGTTAGACTTGGGAAAAATTTAATAATCCTAAGTTAACTTATGATTTAATCCCAAACCTTCATCACGATTTAATCTCAGCTGTTGAGAGTGAAGGAGCAGCTTATGTTGAAATTATAAGAGGAGATAGAGCGAGTAAGTGGCCAGTTTGAAGAGCACAAAGAGTGTGACTCGCTCAACAAGAGAAGGGTTTTCAGCAGTCAGGAAGCAAATCATGGATCGAGAGGCAGGAAGGAAGACGCTGAATAGCTTTAGCCCAGTGTGGCTGTACATCGAGTTCCAGTGCACAAAGTGAAATCAACCTGTGCAGCCATACAGTGCGAATCTGTGCACAGACAAGCAGATCTGCGCAAGCATTGCACAGGGGTTGTCTTGATTTTGATTCAGAACAGCTATTGACTGGAGTTAGTTGTAGAAAGGAAGCATTCCCTTGCTGTATAAATCTCTGAAAATTTATTATTTGCTGAGCTCATAGAAAATATACACAGTTTGCAGGTTTTCCCCAGAGTTGGGGTTTCCTGGCTATATCTTGTGTTCTATGTGTTGAATGTGTTTGTCTTCAGATTTATTTATTTTCTGTTGGGCATGCTAACTTAGAAAACTCAATGTATTTACAGTTTAAGTTTCCAGAACAGTTGTTGTTTGTATTTCTGGTTTTTACACTTAGAAAATTGTAAATCAGTTGTTGGGTTTTAAGGAAAACTAACATGGTATCAGAGCATAGCCTCTGATTGAAGACCAAACACAGGTTTTACCTTCAAGCGCATGTTGAAATTTGGTACCAGAGGACAGGTGGTTCCCTAAGGCTTTGATCTAGGGAAAAGTGTCCAAAAGAATTTAATTTTTCTCCTAAAGTGACTTTATAATTTTTATAAAGTCAAATCTAATTTTAAAGTGACTTTAAGTGATAAAGTTACTAAAGTGACTTTAAAAAGTTATAAAGTCAAATCTAATTTAAAAGTGACTTTAAGTGATAAAGTTACTAAAGTCTAATTTTAAAGTGACTTTAATAAAGTCAATGTAAAATTAGAAAGGAAAAGTCACTTTGGAAATAAATGACTAAGTGGGTCTTTATTAAAGTGGGGTGAATTAAAAAATAGAAAGTGAGATTTAAATGAGCATTTAATCTCAGCCCTAGATCTCAATCTATTTCAGCCATTGGATTTAGGGATTCACCAAAAGTCACTTAGGGTTAGGTTAAAGGAGGAAAAGGAGGAAAAGATCATTCATTCTTTCATGAGTAGATTGAGAGAAGGAGAACAAGAGAGCAAGGGAGATTTCTGGGCAGTGAGGAGAAGGAGGCAGCAGCTTGGCACACTTTCCAAGGCAGCATTTCAGCAAGACCGTACAGCTGAGTTAGCACAGTGAAAGGCAGAATTTTGGGCATGGTTTTCTAGAAAATGAGGCCGTACAGTAAGGCCGTACAGCATGCCGTACAGCAAGATTGGGCATAGAAATCGAGGCAGCAGAGGGTTGTTCCGTACAGCAAAGTTCTGCTGTGTTTTTGGCACGAAAATCGAGATTTTGGACAGCAGCATTTATTGTTGTTTACACAGATTTTGAGGAGGCCATACAGCTACATTTATTGCAGATTTCTGGGCACAAAAATCGAGGAGGACGTACAGCATTTATTGCTGTTTTGTTTTTGCTGTTTGCACATTTTCCGAAGCGGTGGTTAAGCACGGAAAACGAGATAAGTTGTAAAGTCTGGTTGTTGATTTTTTTTGCTAAATATTTCTCTCACTGTAAAAAGCATTTTCCAGAAATAAGAAAGAGCTTTTGAACTGGTTTTCCCCAAGAGTTGTAGGGGGTTTTTCCAGGGTCATGTTGACCAAAAATATCTCTGTCAAAATGTGTGAATGACTATTTTTATGCTTGCTGATTTTTAATTCTGCATTTTTCAGCATTCTCAAAAATTTTCAGAATTTGTGTTTTCAGCAAAATTTATTTTCCAGTTTGTTAAATGTATGGATATGGGAAAGGGCATTTAACTATTTTGGGGTAATAAGGTGAAAAATTGAAAACTGAAAACCGGGGTGGGAAAATATAAATTTCTACATGGTATCAGAGCTTGAGTGCTGAAAGAGCAGTTTGGGACAGCAAGGAGGAAAATACAGCCTGCTGATTTTTCACTCAGAAAATTCCAGCAAGCTGATTTTTTCACAAACAGAATTTTTACCTTTACTACAGCAGTGCTATTTTTCAGTTTTAGGACAGCAGGATGTCTTTGGGACTGAGGGTGGAGGATAGGTTGGATGGTCATACCAATTACAGTGTTTGGAAGGAGAGAATGCAAAGTATCTTTGAGGAGGCGGAAGTCTGGGACATAATGGTGCATACCGCACAGAACCCTGTAAATGTGCCTACTGATCCTTATGAGTTGGCAGCATATAATAAAAAGAACAACAAGGGTAAGAGACTGATTCTAGACGGAATCAAAGACCATTGCATTCCTCATGTGAGAGGAAAGAGAAATGCTCATGAGATGTGGACAGCATTGTCCAATCTCTACCAGAGTACCAATGAGAACCGGAAAATGGTCCTGAAGGAGAAGCTGAAGACCATTAAGATGGGTAATGATAGTGCAGCTGAATATCTCACAAAGATTACTAATGTGAGAGATGAGTTGGCAGCGATTGGAGAGGCCATTCCACCCACTGAGTTGGTGCGGATTGCAGTGAATGGCCTCCCCCGTTCATGGATGAACTTTGCTGATGGGGTTTGTGCACGTGAGACCCCTTCCCACATGGGAGAGGTTTTGGGATGATTGCATTCAGATAGAGATCAGGAAAGGTCAGCTTGGGGCAGCCAAGCCAGTTGAGCAGGATGAGGATGTAGCACTGTTGGCAGGACGCAAGAAAGGCAAAGGGAAGAAGCAGGCTTCCACAAGCAATGGTGGGGGAAAAGGCAAAGGTAAAGGTAAACGGGATAACACACAGAAGGACTATTCCAAAGTGAAGTGTTGGAATTGTCAGAAGATGGGACACTATGCAGTTGTGTGTCCGGAGAAGAAGAAGAAGAAGGGGAAGAACCAGAGTATGGCAGCTTCAGCAGAGGTTGAGGACTTTGCAGATCGCTTTGACCGGGAGTTTGGGTTCATTGCGTGTGAGTCTTCTAGTGCGGGATTATCTGCCATAGAGGTTCAGAGGGAGCATGCATTTCCCTCGATTAGCGGAGCATCTTCAGGTATCTGGTATGTGGACAGTGGGGCTTCACGTCACATGACAGGAGTCCGTGAGTACTTCTCAAAGCTTTCAGAGAGTGGCACTGATATAGAGGTAGTACTCGGTGATGACAGAGTTGTTAGAGCAGTCGGTGTGGGAACACTGACATTTCAGAGGGAGTCTAAACCTCCCTTGAAGGTGTCAGATGTTCTTTATGTGCCGGGGATGAGGAAGAACCTCATATCCGTCTCAGCTTTGGAGGACAGAGGATATGAGATACTGTTCAGGGGTGGACAGGTGCTGATGTATCCCAGGGGCGCTCCAGCTGATTCAACTAGAGTGATAGGTGTACGCCATGCAAAGGTGTACAAGTTTGCATTTCAGCCCCTTTTGGCATTGAGCAGTAGTACCGACAGCAGAGCTAGCAGTTCTGAGCTGTGTGAGATTTGGCACCGCAGGATGGGGCACATGTATCATGGAGCCTTGAGGACTTTGCGGGAGATCACTACAAGTGTGCCAGATTTCAGTACTGATCACTTTGATACTTGCAGAGGATGTGCGATGGGCAAGTTTTCCAAATCCCCTTTTCCCAGCAGTGACAACAGAGCGACTGGGATACTTGATTTGATTCATTCCGATGTGAGCGGTCGGATGTCTCATGTTTCCTTGAGTGGATATGAGTACTATGTTTTATTCATTGATGATCACTCCGGGAGGACCTGGATTTATTTCTTGAAGACCAAGAGTGAGGTCTTCAAGCGGTTTCAGGAGTTCAGAGCTCTTGTGGAGACACAGACAGGTCGGAAGATCAAGTCCCTGAGGTCGGACAATGGAGAGTACACCCTTGGAGAGTTTGTTGACTATTGTGCGGAGGCAGGCATTAGGAGGGAGCTCACTGTTCCTTACAACCCCCAGCAGAACGGGGTTGCGGAGAGGAAGAACAGATCCATCGGAGGGGCTGCCAAAGCCATGTTACATGATCAGGGGTTGCCATTGTTTTGTGGGCAGAGGCCTGCAACACTACTGTGTATTTGCAGAACAGGAGTCCGCATTGTGCCTTGGGGCATATGACTCACAGAGGAGGGCACTGCAGGAAGAAATGATATTGGTCATCTTCGTATCTTTGGGTGCATCACATACTCCTACATACCCAAGGAGAAGAGGACCAAACTAGAGCCCACCGCAGAGAAGGGTATCTTTGTGGTCTACAGTGAGACCTCCAAGGCCTTTCGGATTTACATTCCTGCGCAGAGGAAAGTTGTTGTCAGGCGGGATGTGAAGTTCGTAGAGGATAGGGCCTTCAGGAGGTCACGGGAGTTAGAGTATCTGGATCAGCCAGACCCTCAGCAGCAGTTGAGTCAATCACAGGGATCCAGTGGGCAGGGATCAGGAGGATCCGGAGGTACATCTATGACGATGTCAAGTCCGTCAGTGGGGAGTGGCTCACCGAGTCAGAGAGGTGGTGCTACGGGCAGCATGCAGAGCAGTCCACAGAGCAGTTCACTGGGGAGTCCACTGATGGACAGTTCACACGGTACCTCAGCTTCTACAGGTTCAGGTGCAGGCAGGAGGACAGCAGACAGATAGTCAGGAGTTCAGGCTCCTGATGTTGAGGAGGAGGAGTTTTATTCTCCAGCGGGAGAAGTGTGCTCAAGGAAGAGGAAGCCCAAGTGGCTTCAGGACACCTTGAGAGATGCCACATCTGTTGCTGAGCCTAAGAGGCCGGTCAGAGAGAGCAGACCACCTGAGAGGTTTTGTAGCTATATGGCAATGGCTACCAACATCCTTGACTATGAGCCTTCTAGCTATGAGGAGGCAGCTATCCAGCAGGTCTGGAGAGAGGCCATGCAGGAGGAGTATTCTTCTATCATGAAGAATGATGTTTGAGAGGTGGTGCCGAGGCCTGAGGGCAAATCCGTGGTTACTTCCAGATGGCTTTACAAGGTAAAGCATGCTGCAGATGGCAGCATTGAGAAATTCAAAGCGAGGTTTGTGGCTAGAGGGTTCTCCCAGGTAGAGGGAGTTGATTATGAGGAGACCTTCGCTCCCGTGGCTCGATATACTTCGATACGCTCCATTATATCGATAGCAGCAGAGATGGGTTGGAAGATCCACCAGATGGATGTGAAGACCGCATTTCTCAATGGCTTCATACAGGAGGAGGTGTACATTGAGCAGCCACAGGGCTTTGAGGTGCATGGGAAGGAGTCCCATGTGTGCAGACTGAAGAAGGCCCTTTATGGCCTGAAGCAAGCTCCCAGAGCTTGGTACTCCGGGATAGATACTTACTTGCAGAAGATGGGTTTCACAAAGAGTGAGGCAGATCCGAACCTTTACTATATTGTGATAGGTGAGGAGCCTCTCATTCTAGTGTTGTATGTGGATGACTTAGTCATTATAGGTGCAGAGAGACTCATAGAGCACTGCAAGAGAGATCTTGCGGCGGAGTTTGAGATGAAGGACATCGGCTTGATGCATTACTTTTTGGGTTTGGAGGTGTGGCAGGAGGAGGGGCATTTCTTCTTGGGGCAGGGGAAGTATATTGTGGATATCCTTAGCAGATTCCACATGGAGGATTGTAAACCCATGTCGACACCGATGATCACCAACTGGAAGAAGCTTCATGCTTCGGATTCTTGCATTGCACAAATTAACATAGCACAAATTAACATTGGTTCCTTGATGTGTTTGGTCAACACTAGACCAGATATTTGTTTTGCAGTCAACACGATGAGTCAGTTTATGTGTGAGCCTAGGAAGGTTCACTGGGTGGCTGCAAAACACATTTTGCGATACTTGCAGGGGACAGTGGATTATGGTCTGGACTACAGGCAGGGGGATGGAGTGAGATTGGCAGGTTACACTGATTCTGATTGGGCAGGTTGTGCTTCTGATAGGAAGAGCACTTCAGGGTGCTGTTTTGGGTTGGGTTCGGCAGTTGTGTCATGGTTCAGCCGAAAGCAGCAGTCAGTAGCATTGAGTTCAGCGAAAGCAGAGTATATGGCAGCCAGTCTAGCTAGTTGTGAGGCCATCTGGCTTCGCAAGATGTTGTTTGGCTTATTTGGTCAGCCGTTGAGACCTTCAGTGATTTACTGTGATAATCAGAGTTGCATTAAACTCACGGAGAATCCAGTATTTCATGACAGGTCAAAGCATATCGGAATCAAATATCATTTCATCAGAGACTATGTTCAGAAGGGAGCTGTGAAGCTTGAGTATATTCCCACTGATGAGCAGGTTGCAGATATTCTTACCAAAGCCTTACCACGGGCAAGCATGTCTACTTCAGAGACAAGATGGGTGTGGTGAGGAACACCTTCCTCGGTAAGAGGGAGTGTTGAAATTTGGTTACCGGAGGACAGGTGGTTCCCTAAGGCTTTGATCTTTGGCCTAGGGAAAAGTGTCCAAAAGAATTTAATTTTTCTCCTAAAGTGACTTTATAAATTTTATAAAGTCAAATCTAATTTTAAAGTGACTTTAAGTGATAAAGTTACTAAAGTGACTTTATAAAGTTATAAAGTCAAATCTAATTTAAAAGTGACTTTAAGTGATAAAGTTACTAAAGTCTAATTTTAAAGTGACTTTAATAAAGTCAATGTAAAATTAGAAAGGGAAAGTGACTTTGGAAATAAATGACTAAGTGGGTCTTTATTAAAGTGGGGTGAATTAAAAAATAGAAAGTGAGATTTAAATGAGTATTTAATCTCAGCCCTAGATCTCAATCTATTTCAGCCATTGGATTTAGGGATTCCCCAAAAGTCACTTAGGGTTAGGTTAAAGGAGGAAAAGGAGGAAAAGATCATTCATTCTTTCATGAGCAGATTGAGAGAAGGAGAACAAGAGAGCAAGGGAGATTTCTGGGCAGTGAGGAGAAGGAGGCAGCAGCTTGGCACACTTTCCAAGGCAACATTTCAGCAAGACCGTACAGCTGAGTTAGCACAGTGAAAGGCAGAATTTTGGGCATGGTTTTCTAGAAAAGGAGGTCGTATAGTAAGGTCGTACAGCAGGCCATACAGCAAGATTGGGCATAGAAATCGAGGCAGTAGAGGGTTGTTCCGTACAGCAAAGTTCTGCTGTGTTTTTGGCACGAAAATCAAGATTTTGGACAGCAGCATTTATTGCTGTTTGCACAGATTTTGAGGAGGCCATACAGCTGCATTTATTGCAAATTTCTGGGCACGAAAATCGAGGAGAACGTACAGCATTTATTGCTGTTCTGTTTTTGCTGTTTGCACATTTTCCGAGGCAGTGGTTAAGCACGGAAAACGAGATAAGTTGTAAAGTCTGGTTGCTGATTTTTTTTGTTGAATATTTCTCTCACTGTAAAAAGCATTTTCCAGAAATAAGGAGGAGCTTTTGAACTGGTTTTCCCCAAGAGTTGTAGGGGGTTTTTCCAGGGTCATGTTGACCAAAAATATCTGTGTCAAAATGTGTGAATGACTGTTTTTATGCTTGCTGATTTTTAATTCTACATTTTCCAGCGTTCTGAAAAATTTCCAGAATTTGTGTTTTCAGCAAAATTTAGTTTTCAGTTTGTTAAATGTATGGATATGGGAAAGGGCATTTAACTATTTTGGTGTAATAAGGTGAAAAACTGAAAACCAGGGTGGGAAAATATAAATTTCTACAGAGCAAGTGCTGCGATTCATTAGGAATGAATTCACTTGTACGATTTGGCCACTAGGTTTTCTGGGTACTGCAATTTAAAAGTATGGTGTGTCAAGGTCTGAGATTTGAGGACAGATTGCACAGTGGGTCCAACTTATGTTTATCACATGAGAGAATAGCAGTGGTGCTGGAAGAGCAAGTGGTATGGAAGTTTGTTGATAATGTCCCAGTTGCACCAAGGACCCCTCAGCAATTGGCTCAGCATAACAAGAATGATGCCAAGGCAAGAAGAATCATCATGGAGGGAGTCATAGACCACATTATTCCTCACATGACTGGGAAGAAGCCAACCAAAGCCATGTGGACAGCCATCATTGGTCACTTTTAGGGTTCAAACGAGGCCAAGAAGTTGGTATTGAAGGACAAGCTCATGAACATTAAAATGTCGAAAACAAATTTTGCGGTGTCTTATCTCACCAAATTTACCCAAGTAAGGGAAGAATTGGATGGTGTGGGCAAGATAGTTCCGGATAGAGATCTGGTTAATTTTACCCTGATAGGTTTCACCAAATCATGGTAAGTCTTCACGACTGGGATTTGTGCCAGAGAAAATCTTTTAGATTGTGAGGGATTATGGGGTGACTGTGACCATGAGGAGATCTGCAAACAAGTTGGGTCTCGTGTTAAGACCGAAGAAAGTGAAGAGAACTTTGCCCTAGTCGGCAAACAGGGCAGATCCAAAGCCAAAAAGAGCAGAGGTGGTAGAGAATAGAGCTCCACGGACAAGAAGAAGAAAAAGGATCTCAGCAAGATCAAGTGCTTTTCATGCCACCAGTTTGGGCACTATGCTACTAAATGCCCTTACAAGCAGAAAGGGTCCAAGAAGGACCAAGTAGCAGCCTCTGCAGAGATAGATCAGTTCTCTTCTCATTTCGAGGAGTTTTCACTCACTGCTTGCATGGAAAACTCAGTAGCTACGAGTTTATGGTATGTGGACAGCGATGCAACCTGTCATATGACGTGAAACAAGAAGTATTTCAGCGAATTTTCAAAAAGGGGCATCTAGTTCGACATTGAGATCGGAGATGATGGGAAGTATCGGGTCGAGCGTACTAGTACAATTCGATTTGAGAGGGAGTTTGGAATCCCTTTGTATCTCAGAGACGTCCTTTACGTACCTAGGCTCAAGAAGAACCTCATTTCAGTTTCAGCATTGGAGGATAAGGCATATGAGGTGACCTTCAGATAAGGTAGGTTTCTATAAAACCCTCAGACTCCAAGGTGGCTAAGCAGATTGGGGTTTGGCACAAGGGCCTGTACAGATTGCAATTTGAGACAGTCACAACATTAACCAACCGAAGGAGCCGTGACTCAAGCAAGGAGTTTGTGGAGTACAAGGTGGCAAAGCGCAAGAACATGGTCATAGTTGGAGTGGCCAAAGCCATGTTGCATGACCAATGGTTGCCCCAAGTTTGTTTGGCCTAAGGCATGTAATACAACAATTTTATTGCAAAACTAGTGCCCACATAGTGTGTTGGGGTGAGTTTACACTAGAGGCATTTATAGGGAATAAATCGGATGTGTCACATTTCCAGATATTCAATAGCATGGTGTACTTTCATGTACCAACAGAGAAAATTAAGAAGTTGGAGCCCACAACAACGAAGGGCATCTCCGTGGGCTACAGCAAGACATCCAAGGCATACATGATATATATGCCAACACTAAAGAAGATAGTCATCAAGAGAGATTTCAAGTTTGATCAAAGAAGGACTTTGAGCAAGTCCTTAGAGCAAAGGCAGGCTACAGTGCAAGAGCATAGAATTAAAAACCGGCCAGTCAGACCCTTGATTGGTCAAAACTGGTCCAAAAACCCGGTTTTCACTCTCCTTTCGCTCATTTTCCCAGTCAAACCGGTGCTGACCGGCCGGTTAAGGATGGAACTGGCCGGTTTATCCCTAAACCGGCCGGTTCCGTCCTTAACCGGTCGATCAACTGCCAAGGCCGCAAAAGGGACCAACGCAAGGTATTTTTGCTAGTTTAGGGTTGTTTTAGAGGGAAGAGAAGGGTTGTTTCCCTCCAAAAACACCCTCTCCAATCCTTTATAAGCAGGGGTAGCCTCTCATTTGTCTCACACCATCTCATTTGGAGATTTTGTGAGTTTGATTGAGAGCTTGGAGAGTGTTGAGTTTTTGCTAGAGTAGTGGAACAACATAGAGTTTGAGGCTTGAGCTAAGTAGTAGCCATCATGCCACCAAAAGGCAAGGATACTGCATGGGCTCATTGTGATATGATTGATTGCAAATATTGCCAAAAATCTATTGCAGGAGGGGGTATTTACAGGGTCAAGCAACATTTGGCTGGGATCGGAGCCCATGTAAAGCCATGTGGAGCACCAAATGAAGTAATAGGGCATATTAGGGCAGAATACCTTCAGAAGTTTGAGACTCATGTCACTGAACCAATAGAGAAGTTTGTGACTGGAGCAATTGCAAAGTTTGGCAGTCGAGAGTCGGCAGACTCAACCAACTGAGTTTGATCATGATGAGAAGTTTCAAGTGATAATGTTGATCATTAATTAGAATTTAGTAATATCATATATGTAGATTTGTAGTAGACTGTACTATGTAGGCCAATGGCCTCAATGCTCATAGCTTGTAGCATTGTTTTTGGACTTTATGGGTCATTTGGAGCCTCATTGCTTATGTATTTTTTCGATGATATGTATTGCACTCGGTGCCATTTTGATATATTCACCTTTACATGGTATATAAATGAGCAAACTTTGCATATTTTGTCTCTATTGGCTTGGAATCATGGTTGCAAATCTTAAAATAGTTTTTTTATTAAAAAATAATTATTTAATGTATTTTTTTTAAAACCGGTTCGTTTAGACCTTACCAGTACAAGGAGAGTTGAGCCCACTCAAGTTGTAACTCCCAGCACAAGGATGACGAGGACACGCAGTTGTAGGAGAGAGATGAGCCCACTCGGGTCGTCACTCCCAGCACAAGGAGAAGGGCAAGATGGGCAGATCAGTTGATCCAGGAGGTGCATGAGCAAGTTGCTGCTCCTAGCACATCAGTTCGACATAATAGACAGCCACAGAGGTATACAGGATACATGGCACTTATGACAAAGTTGTTGGATGTCAAGCCTTCCAGTTATAAGGAGGCAGGGACTCAACGGGTGTGGAGGTATACAGGATACATGGCACTTATGACAAAGTTGTTGGATGTCAAGCCTTCCACTTATAAGGAGGCAGTGACTCAACGGATGTGGAGAGATGCCATGATCGAGGAGTAAACCTCCATCATGAAGAATCATGTCTGGGAGGTAGTGTCGAGGCCAAAGGGAAAATTTGTAGTGGGCTCTCACTAGGTCCACAAGATCAAGCATGGGGTTGATGGAAGCATCGAGAAATATAAGGCCAGATTTCTGGCAAAAGGTTTCTCGTAGGTAGAGGGGATCAATTATGAAAAGACCTTTGCCCCAGTGGCCAAGTATTCGTACATCAGGGCTATTGCAGCGATTGCAACTCAGATGGGGCGAAAGATCCACCAGATGGTCTAACTTGTTTGAAACAGGGTTGCGATAATTTCTTATCAAAGATATTGCTTGGGAGGACTTGTTGTTCATGGAGGCAATACTTAGCAACACAACTATTGGAACAACCTTTCTTCTAGTAGTTGTCTAGAATTGTGCCAATAGATGTTCGAAGATTGGATGAAGGTGAACGATGATTACATAGAGTTACTGCTGCAAGATGATGTTTGTTCAGGAGCATATTGTCCCAATGTCCTTCCATGCACTCCATACTGGAGTGAAGTTGTGCGTTGTAGTCATACAAGATGTACTTCACACCATATTGGATTTGAGAGTGGTTAAGGTTGATTGTTTCCACACAAACCTTTTGAAGATGGCAATGTATGGTTCCCATTGGTAGATCACTTTAGGCAGATGTAATTCTTTGATTTCTTCTTTCTGCAACTCTCTTCCAACGAAGGATAGAGCCTAAATTAGCGTTGTTATGCAAACTTGGTTGTCAATGGAAGAATAATGGAAGCATTGGTGGATTTTGGTGCCTCACACAATATTTCAAAGGAGTTGGAAGGTGAAGTCAGACTTAGAGGTGAATCATATAGTGCTTTAGTCAAAGTGATCAATTCTAAGGTTTAGGCATCAAAGGGGGTCACATCGACAATTCACATTCAGTTGGATAAAGGTAAGGTCCATGCAAATTTCACTGTGTCAGATACTTCACATTCAATGTTTACTATTCCTTGTGATGCGTAGTTGGGATAAGTGTCGTTGAATAATTTTGCCAAGTGTAAAAGTTTTGCTACGATTGTTTAAGGCCATAGTTGGATGTATAACTATTGGTAGAAGAACTTTGTTGTGTTGAACTTGGTTGCATATCTAATATACTAAAGAATAAGGCATAATTATGGGTAGCACTAAAGTGAAGATGCATAGTTTGGTTGTAATAGGAGCGGGTTGGTCAAGCCCCTATGGCTGAAGCAAGGAAGCGCTGCATGACCGAGGATGATGAAAATAAAAATTATGGGCAATTATGGTGAATTCTCCAACAAACTCTAATCCAATAAGATAAACAAGATGAAATATGACAATTTTGTAATAAAAAAAAAAAAGATGAACCCATGTATAATACAAACACAAGATGTTATGGCATTTGGAAAAATAATGAATATGCTCTCTTTAATGAGATGATGACAAATAAGGTGATTGATGTGCATTAATGCCAATCACTTAGGGTTGAGGCACTAATCTTAAGGAAGAGAGTAGGTTGACCTTTCCCTAAACTACAATAGTGTGATTACGGGTTTAACAATCAATAAATACTCGTAGGTTGGCCCATAAAGTGCCTCAACTACCTATATAATATTAGAATTCCATGCACCCCAAGTTTGGTTTAAACTTTATGCTTTAGCTAGAAAACACACACACACACATACACTGAAAATGCCTAACTTTAAAAGCTTTTTGCACAACAGAATATATCAGCAATTAGATTAATGCATAAAACAAAAAATTATTGGCCAAAACTGATTTCTTATAAGTCCATTAACAAGAAACACTCAGGCTCCCGCACCAGGGATAATGGCCCTTTAGAATCCCTGTACAATGCCAAAGAAACATGACAAAACACTTGCCCAAAATACCTGGGTTGAGGTTGAGTCCTTTAAGCTCTCATTTTCCTTAGTACACACAACTATAGGTGTGTAAATTTATGTAGATGTTCTATGCTTGATGCAACTTTACTTTCTCTTCAACATTAAACAACAATCACATAAACAATAAAGTAAAATGTTGATAAAACATACCAGTAGATCGACAAAAGACAAGCCAGAAATATATGTGTGTTGGTGCGTTACGACAGTCAACATGATGCTTCAACCAACAAAGTCTCAATATGGTCAGCCAACCAACAATGTCACACAACCCTCTAGGACAGTCAAACGGTCAACTCAAAAGTCAAACCAAAAAGTCAACAGGCAACACAAACATCAGCATCAGCTAAGTCAACGCTAAAAAGTCAAAGTCAACGTTTTGCCTCGGGAATGGTGCTAGAAAATGAAAATTAGGAAAATAAAAAGTTTGGGAAAGTTTAAAGTCTGTTTGACCTTGCGTTGACGAAAGTCAATGCTGGTCAAAGTTGCTACAGAAACCCTAGACCGAAATCAGAGATGTGCTGCTATTGGAAATTTCCCATGTGTGGAGAGAAGAGACACCAAGGACATCGAACCAGTCAGATGAGGAGAGAGAAATGTGTGAGGATGAGATGAGTGAAAATGTCCTCCAACGTTGACCAATATATATCCATCAGTGAGGGTGTGTGACACAACTGCTGGGGCACAAAAACTTATTTTGGTTAATTTTCACTTGTGGCCAAATGCTAGACTATTATATGTTGAAATTGGGTAGCATCGTGAGATACCTGCACATGCCCTTGTTGTTAGGCTTGTGAGAGAGAAACACAAAGTGTGATTTTATGAGTGTGTGGTCTTTGCACCCAACTTGTGGATTTTGTACACAAAGTGAGTGTGCTCTGAACTCAAGGAGGACATTTAATATTCTAATTCAAAGTCGAGTTTGATGTTGGAGGTCTCTTTAAGAACCTAGGGGCTTCCTAAGGGACCAATCATCAAGTATAAATAAGAAGCCAAGGGATAGGCATTAAGGAGCAACTCATATGGGAAAAGATGAGATGGATTTCTTCTTGAATGAGCTTTGAGATTTGTGATGGAAACCGCAAACCTACAACTAAGGCAGTAAGGGTTTTGGAGAGCATCTTTTCTATGATGGGAAGGGCTTTTGGTTGTGTTTGTTGTTTGCAAGTGGGAGGGATAGAAGAGATCTAGCTGCAGGAACAAGAGGCCACAGAGGGCTAGATCTTGTGAATACATTGTTGGGTCATGTGTGCTTAAGCAAGCTAGTCAAGGGTGAATACGGGCAACGTAAAGCCTAGATCCTAGATCTTTTGAGGAAGTCGTAAAGCATCAAGTCTGGAAGGATGCTATGCACGAAGAATATGAGTCGATATTGAAGAATGATGTCTAGGATGTGGTTCCAAGACCAGAAGACAAAGCAGTTGTCACCCCGAAATGGCTCTACAAGATCAAGCATGGATCTGATGAAAGTGCTGAAAAGTTCAAGGCAAGATTCGTTGCCTATGGCTTCTCTCAAAGGGAAGGCATAGACTGTGATGACATATTTGCACCTGTGACCCGATATACCACCATCCGATCTATCATAGCCCTTGCTGCTACGTAAGGATGGAGTCTTCATCAGATGGATGTGAAGACCGCATTTCTGCATGGTGTGATAAAGGAAGAGGTGTGCGTAGAGCAACCTCTGCGGTTCGAAGTCCAGGATCGGGACACCCATGTCTGCAGGTTGAAGAAAGCCCTCTATGGGTTGAAGCAAGCACCCAGAGCTTGGTACGAGAGGATAGATAGCTACCTGATGAAGTTGGGCTTCACTCGTAGTAATGTTGATCCGAACCTTTACTTCAAGGTTGATAGAGAGAAGCCTCTCATTCTGGTGTTGTATGTGGACAACCTCTTCCTGACAGGTGTTGACGCTCTCATTCATCAGTGTAAGAGGGAGCTCACTGCTGAGTTCGAGATGAAGGACCTAGGACTGATGCATTACTTCCTAGGCCTGGAGGTCTAGCAGAGACCTGGCGAGATTTTCCTTTCTCAAAAGAAATACATTGTGAAGCTTCTGAAAAGATTTGGTATTGTGGACTGTAAGTCCATGTCGACACCAATGGAGCTCAACTTTAAGAAGTTGAGTGGCAGCGCTGCTAGGCGCGTGTTAGCAAATCCTACTAAGTATCGTCAACTCGTAGGGGCCCTGATGTTCTTAGTGAACACCCATCCGGACATATGTTTTGCAGTGAACACTTTGAGTCAACATATGGTTGAGCCTCATAACATTCACTGGGTTGGTGCCAAGAAACTCTTGAGATATCTTTCTGGCACGATAGACCATGGGTTGAGATACACTGCCGGGAGCATGACACTCCATGGATATACTGATGCCGATTGGGTTAGCAGTTTGGTGGATCACAAGAGCACATACGTAGATTTTCTTCGGGCAGGAAACTGAAGTCGGTAGCCTTGGGCACCATTGAGGCCAAATACATTGCAACATGTGTGGCCTGTTGTGAAGTCACTTGGTCGCGAAATCTCTTCAGTGAGCTGCTCGAACATGTGCTAGATGCCACTGTTATCCTTTGTGATAACCAAAGGGGGATTAGTCTGTCACAGAATCCTGAGTTCCACGATCGATCCAAGCATGTTGATGGCTGGAACCACTTTATCCGGGATATGGTACAGCGAGGCGCCGTAAGGCTCGATCATATAGGAACTTATGAGCAGGTCACGGATATTCTCACAATGCCCTTGGGGAAGGTCATATTCCTAACCTTCCGTGAGAATCTCGGAATCGTGGAACGACCCTATTCTGAGGGTCTTGTTGGACAATGAGCTCTGGGACCTCATGGGGGCTTTGGGGATAGCTTCTCGGAGCTATAAGAAACCACAGGGCTAGGCTTGTTGAACCTTGATGGTGTGCTTTTGCCCCACCATTGTGATGATTGAGTTGGTTAACCTCTCATTATCTGTGCCTCGTATGCATCCTACCCATTAAGTTCAAGGCTAATGGGAAGTACCTCTCATTTGGCCAGTGACGTGGGAAAAGCTAGAGACTAGTAGTAAAGACTAATGGACGCATCAGAGATTGTTATACGCTCTATCTAGGATGGCACGGTCTAACCACTTGATCTGGGATCAAGTCTAGTGAGGTTTCGGACCTCCTACTGACTTCGAGTCAAATAAACCAACTTCAGGTTGGTATGAGACTCTTTGTGAGTCCTAAAGAGGTTTCAAACCTCTAGGCTGAATCTGTCAGCTAGGAATGATGTCTTTGTGACTGACCCACTTATGTTCTGAAATAAAGAAGCCAGCGAAGCAAGTTACGATGGGATGACGCACGATGTTTGGATTGCACAGGTGGATGGAGTTCTCCCTAGTTGAGAGGGAGTGTTAATTTTGGACAACTAGGTCCAAACTCCATATTGTGATGCTTAGATGAAGATACCAATATTTTTATTGGGTTCCTCTTTCGAAGAGGTGCAAGATCGATCTAAAGATCATCTTGATCCGATGAGCGGAACATTTATTTTGAATTTATTCAAGATATCTGCAGGTCAGTTCTTTGAAGAACCAGTGTACCTTGCTCAAAAAAAGAAGAATTAATCATGTGATTCTCCTAAAAGAAGAGGCAGTAGAAAAGACGTGGAAAGAATAATCACAGTGGAAGGTGAGGTAAACACCATCAAGGAGAAAGATCCAATCTCGAATGCATTCATTGTGGCTGAAAGGGAATGGTATTTTTGGTTTGACAAAGTGATGCTTGTATCTTAGGAAATCATAGCAAATAGCCATTTCATTATTCTACTTCCAGAGAACATAGAAAACTTGCATTGTTTCATTATGATTTGTATGGCCCTATGCATGTTCCTTCTGCAAATGGAAATAAATACATGAGGACTTTTATTAATGATTACACCAAGATGTTCTACGTATACTTGTCAAAAAGTAAATCAGAAGCTTTTGAAAGCTTCAGAAATTTTTATGCATGGATTGAAAGTGATGCACAATCACATATTGGCTCCCTTTGAACTAATAATGGAAAAGAATATACCTCTAATGAATTTGAAAACTATCTTCGCCAACATGGAATTCAATATCAAACTATTGTTCCATACAATCCTCAACAAAATGGTGTACGAAAAATAATGAACAAGACTATTTAGAATATAGTTCACTCCATGATGTTTTTCAAAAGTGTAAAGTTGATGTTTTGGGCTGATGTAGTTCTATGTCCAGTATCTGTCAAAAACATATGTCCATCTAATACTTTCAGAAAAAGGACTCCTTGTAAAATGTGGTATAGCCACATTCCTTCGGTAAGGCATCTCATTATCTTTGGTTCCACATGCTATGCCTTGATTCCTAAGGAACAAAGAAGCAAGCTTGATGAAAGGAGTCAAAGATGCATCTTCTTATGGTATTCAAATACCACCAAAGTATATCGTTTTTACGATGAGGTAAATAAGAAGTTTATATTATCTAGAGATGTAATTTTTCTTGAATCTTCCAAAATTGACAACACCATTGAGCGCAGCTTGATCGTTTGGATGGATTCAATCATACAAAAATTTAACATGAATTTTATGATGAGATTCCACATCTTGAATGGGGGACCCCTATCTTGGATCAGTCTATCGAATCTCCTATATTGGGGGACCCCTATATTGGTCACTCCTTTCGATCAGGGAGACCCTTTGAGTGATGTGATTGAGAGAATTGGAAGGCTAAATCTTGATGTAGCCCCATTACAATCAACAGAGCAACCAAGACCATCTCAAAAAGGTCCCCCAAAATGGCTCACCAAAACACTTGAAAGTGTTCATCCTAATGAGGTCAAAAAGATAGGAACCAAAAGTTCCACAAGACAAGATGGAGTTGGAGTAGATAATTACGATTCAGTTGATCATATGCATGTTTAATATGATTGCCAGTTGAATTTGTCTACTAATTTTAAACCAAGTTCCTCTAAAAAATTTGCTATTTGTGATGAATGGAAAAGGTGTATGATGCTCTGACAAAGAATGGAACAAGGAAGCTAGTGGACCCTCCATTTCGCTGCAAGTGGGTCTACAAGAACAAGTACAAATCAGATGGCTCACTTG
Source organism: Pinus albicaulis (assembly GCA_034641835.2). Lineage (NCBI taxonomy): Eukaryota > Viridiplantae > Streptophyta > Pinopsida > Pinales > Pinaceae > Pinus > Pinus albicaulis. The sequence goes on from CM076578.1 coordinate 1,580,151,547, forward strand.
ACAAGCATAGAGTAAATCTCTTAACAAAACGATTTGCACAGAAAGAAGGTGTTGATTATGAATAGACCTTTGCCCCCACAACAAAATGGGCCACCAGAATTGACTTTCTTTGCCTTGCCACCTCAAAATGGATGGAAAGTTCATCAAATGGATGTGAAGATTGCTTTCTTGAAAGAAGCCTTGAAAGAAAATGTCTTCATGTCTCAACCAGAAGGTTTTGATGCTAAGGTGCAAGAACAAAAAGTATGCAAACTCATCAAATCCTTATCTGGCATAACTCAAGCACAATGACCTTGGTATGAAAAGTTGATTGAGCATCTTCTAAAATTAAACTTCAAACACTTTAATCTTGATGATACAACTATGTTTGTCAAGAAATTAGCAAAACTATTGTTTATCTTGTGGTATATGTAGATGATCAGTGATAACAAAGAACAATGAAAACTATATTGCATCCATAAAGAAAGAGTTAAAGAAAGGATTTGAGATGACAAATTTGGGACACCTTCACTACTACTTGGGCATTGAAATGCCGCAACATCCAAGGTATATATTCCTCTTCCAAAAGAAGTACATTGGAGAATTATTGAACAAGTTTGGTATATGGTTGAATGCACTCCTTTGTCCACTCCAATGGAACAAAATCTGAAGCTCATATCTAAAGAAGGGAATGAATTTGAGTATGCAACTAAGTATAAACAGCTTCTGGGAAGTTTTGTTTACCTCACTACCACCAGCCCAAATATTTCATTTGTTGTTGTAATCCTTTCTAGGTTTACGCAAAAGCCTTGTGAAGGGTAGAGGTTCACTGCAAAAATAGTTCTAAAGTACTTGAAAGGAACTCAAGACTTTATATTCAAATATTCACAAGTGGATGACTTCAACTTGATTGGATATTTTGATTCAGAGTTTGATGAAGATAAGGAAAATGGAGTGTGTACATCAGGCTATCTTATGAGTCTTGGATCAGGAGCTATCTCCTAGAGGTCACGCAAACAATCAATTCCAGTAGATTCCACAACAGAGGCAGAATATGTCACAATTGCAAAAGCAACGGAGGAGATTGTGTGGCTCAAAAAAATTATTGAAGACTTGACAAAGAAACATGTGAACTCCACTTCCCTTTTGATTGACAATACTTCTACAAATAAATTGCCCAAGAATCCCAAATTATATGATCGATTCAAACATATCAACACAAAGTATCATTTGATTTGATATCATGTAGAGGTCGAAACTATTCATCTACGACATTGCTCCACAAAGGAGCAGATTGCAGACATCTTCACCAGAGCACTTGGAAGAGAAAAGTTTGAAAGATTCATAATGATGCTTGGACTCACAAACATCCCTTCAGATTAGCGGGGGGATGTTAGACACCTAATCCTTAGGGATTGAGTAAATAAATTGTAAATGTGTAAATAAAGGGAAATATGAATAGTTAGAATAGGAACCGACCTTAAAAGACAAATCCCAAAGGTCGCTCCTTGCTATTATATAATTTTGTTATTAATGCAATTGTATCCAAGTTTGGGAGTTACTTCACCTAGCCTAACAGGCCTTAAAGCATCCTAGCAATACTTTTACACTTGACCAATTATTCAACACTACTTAGCCAAAAAATGATGCGAGGAACAACAATGTTCTTTCAAGTAAGAAATCACAACAACGTCCATGCCTTATCTTTATTAATATCAAGAATGTTACAAAGATATAACTACCTACAACTTTTTACAGAATACAAATAATCAAGGCAAAATTGCCTATAACACTTGTCAATCTAACCCCTAAATCCATAGCCCCACCACTTAGAAGGTCTATCTCTTCAAAGTTCGGTCAACCAACATCCAAGCAATCTATAGTGCCAACCCCAAATGTAGCACAATAGCATAATTCTTTATCCACCCTTGTATGAATGACCAAACTTGAATGACTTTGCACAATGGAGGCATCCTTTTAATATAATGGATAATGTCATGTCTCTGCCTTGCAATCCACTCCAATTCCAAAGTGGACCTAATCTGCAATATGTGCCCCACACTATGAAACAATTAGCAACTTGAGTTTACACGCATAGATCATACACCTAATACATCCCATAAAGGCAAATCAAGAACATGTCACCACTCTGCCAAGAAAAATAGTTTTATTATATCAATAAAAATAGTATAATGCTAAATGCAAAATCTCAATATCATTAACAAACTAAATGGAAGACCTAGCGCTCCTTTACAGTCTAAGAGATGGCAGTTTTACCATGAATGTAGTCCATATCAATATTTCACCTATACTTAGGGAACAAAAACCCTAACCCTAATTTTAGTCTTAGCCTAGAGAAATGTGCGCTAGGCCAGCATGAGAGAGTGCCTAGACTAGAGCACTTAATTACAAGCAGCAATCATGCATAGCTCCTAGAGATCTGCACCATACCTAACTAAGCCATCTTCATGAAACTATTCTTAAACTAAAATAAAAGTAAAACGAACTTAGAATTCGAAAACTATGCGAAATAGAAACTGAAATGAATCTAGAAACAACTAAATCTGGAGCAACAGTTCTGATTCTACAAACAATCTAAGCTTGTCACATGCATGCACCCTTTCCATGTCTCTCCCAGGGTTGCGGAGGAGCGCCCCACCCCCCCCCTCGAATCCGCTCTCGAAGCACGCTCCAAGTTGGAGCGCATCGAGAGCAACCCTAGGAGCACGTTCCCGATTTGCTCTCGTTTGGGAGCAATTTTTGAGAGTGTGCTCGTACAAAAAAAAAAATGCAAAGATGTTCTAAACGCAAAAAAAAAAAAACAAAAATCAAAGAAACAAGAATTTTTCAGTGGGACAGCCTAATATTCAAGCGTATGGCCCTTGTATTGATATGCAATTCATGATAATGCTAAATTCTTAAAGTAAAAGTGACATTATCCTTTATCTTTCATATTCGTCCTTTTACTTAAATTTTTAACATTACCATGAAATGACACAGGATGTTTGAGAGTGGTTCCGACCTCATTGGATTTCATAGGCAGAAAGTAGAATTTTAGATCTCACTCAAAATCCAACAACCTTATTATTTTTTCAGGATTTCAGGATTGAGGGGATTCCAATGTTTCCAATGAATTTTGTCATGTACTACGGTATCGAACTCATAAATAATCAAAAGCGCCAAGCCCTCTATGTACCTTGATGTTAGTGACATTAGTAGTCAAACTCTATCATGACAATACTAAAAATGTACCCATCACTCAAACAAAATCTTGACTTGACATGCTATGTTTTTTCTATCTTATGTCAATGCTTAGAGGGTGATATTAATGACAACAATCCAAAGATAGGGAATGATTTTGATGATATGTAGGTATTTGTTGTAGCATGATTTTTTTGGATGCTACAAGCCATTTAGAGCCTATTTGTTGATGTGTTTTTGGTTTAGAGATGGATTGCAGTCAATCCTATTTTGGTTATGTGCACCCTTACATGGTATATAAATGAGAACTTGTAATTTGTGGACATGTGGTTGATGAAGATTATAACTAATAGATGAATGATGTTACATGGTTTAATCCATGTTTTTATGGTTTTTATCAGTAATTCATCATTCTACATGCTTTTGTTGCATATATGCATCAAAATATATAGAAATATATATTATATAAAATTCGCTCCCAAAATCGCTCCTAACCCAGGGGCTTTTGAAAATGTCGCTCCCCGCTCCCAAGTAGCCTTGGTCTCTCCTACACAATTTTTGTGTGCCTCCTTTATTCCATTAGTGTTGTGCCCTCCTACCTGTTATCCTCTATCTATTATTACTCAGAAACAAAGGATCGTTCAACTGGAGCAACATTAATGCTAGAGAAACTATCCAAGCTAAACCAGTGAAAATCTAGCATCCCAAAGTATTCCATGAGGTAATGACATTCCACCAAATGAAACCCCTATTGATATTGCAAATGATGAATAGATGCATGACAGTGATGATCTCAAATGGCATAAGAATACTCATTATTTTGTGGTGATGGTCACCCCTGAATCTGTGCTTGAGGCCTAGGTGGTTGAGACTTGGGAACTAAATGGTCGTTTCTAAGACATCCATGTTATGTGTTCACATGATCCCCCAGCCTCCATCCTTCATGGTGCCTCTCAGATGCCTTATCATTGGTTCTAACATCATAGCTCTGATGCAATATTAGAAATACGCATACACACTTGCAGAATCATGAAGATGCAGAAAAAAAGAGATATGATTTAAGATATTAATTCAAAGCTATCAGATCCATTGCAAAAGAATAGCCTCAATGAGGAAGACGTGCTACATAACCCCCAACACATAAATATTAACATGTATGATATGACTTAAGTCATCACAACTCTACTCTAAAGCATGAGATAATTAAAAAATATAAAGTTCATATCTTAAACTACTATACAAAGCTATATTATAGAACATGTTCACTATGAAGAATCCAAGTCAACAAAAAAAAATCCAGCCAGAATCCAGTTGATTGGAGGTATGTCAAGGGTGGGTTCAAGAGCAGCATTTCTTTTTTCCAAACAATTCTTCAAGGTATAAATGTTAGTAACATAATGATTCTGTCTAGTCTCGAGTCTAGACAATCAAGCATGATAAAGTTATCTAGTGACCAAAGGAGATCTTTTTTCCTAGTTTAACGAAAGTCAAGTCCCGAAGGATGGCTATTTCTCCCAAGAAACCCCTACCTACTTTCTATTATGATCAAGCAAGCTTCTTTCAAAAGAAAATATTTAAGACACAAATTAATCAGAACAATGTTTTATTTCCAGAAGAGGCTTTTTCCTTCTTTCTGCATCTATACCCTCTACAGTTCCATGGTCATATCTTCATGATTTGGAGGGTTTAGAATCTTAGATTTTTTCCTTAGATAAAGGTTTTGTTGATGGCCATTTGCACTCCTAAGGTTTCTTGATGCTACTACTTTTCTTGGCTACTAGGCAGGATTTTTCGCCAAGTTTTATATGTGATCTCTCAACGTCTTTGGGGGATATATGGGGTCCTTCATCATTTGAATAAATAATGGAAGATACAGGAATTGCCTTAGTTTGGCGGGTAGGGGTTCCAAGGGATTGGGAGTGGGAGGGGGACAGGATTCTCGCAACCTTTACTTGAAGAAATGACACTTTTTTCCAGTGAGACAGATTTCCAGTCATAAGTCTTTTCTTCAAGGTCTGGTTCTTTTGTCACCTTTGTAGACAATATTTATTATTTCTCCATCTTCTGGGGCATCACTACTCTTTCTATTCTAACTAGGATCTACCTAAAAGGTTTCCTGCTTCCTGACATCTAATGCAGGTTGCACATCCCTTCCCAGAAATACATATTGATTAAGAGTTTCTATGGGAGTTTCATTCTTCAGTTGATTCTAACTTCGGTTTTTCTTGTATGGATTATTCACTCTTATAAGCCCGTCCTCATCAAGTTAGATAGGGAGAAGGGTGAGCAAAAGGGACCTTCATCCTTTTTAGGACAATATTCTACGAAGTGTTCACAATCATGGAAGCAAATGCATTTGAATAAGATTTGTTGATAGTCCAACTATTGGACAGGAATCCAATCCAGTAACTGCATCTCCAAGGAATCAAGGAACCCTTTTTCAAGATCACCTCCACACAAATTTTGAGTGTAGGCATAGATTCCAAATTTTACCTGTGATTTATCAATTGAGATGAGTGTTGCTTCATCCATCCTTCAAGGACCTTAAGTGTCGGCAAAAAACCATTAAATTTTGTGATAATATAAGACAAAATTATTAATGTCCACAACTGACCAAAAGAATAGGCCAATGGGACTAGAAAATAAAGCAAGTCAAAATCATGGCTTAGGAGTGCCAAAGCTATTACTAAGTGCCAAAATAAAAATAGATACAAGTGAAAAGAAGGGTGTTTTCAGCAAACAACAAAGCTTCGTTGATGGGGGGACCTGATTTCATAAGAGGACAATGGGCTTCATATGTTTGTTTGACACACAAGCAGAAAGTTAACTCACATCCTGCTTATAATTCTTAGCAGCAAATTCTGCCAACGATTCGAAGGCCGCAGTTTGCCGGTGAGACAGATCGCCAGTCTGGAGTTTTTTCTTCAGGATCTAGTACTTTTTCCACTTTTGTATACAATATTTCTGCATCTTCTGGGGCATCACTTCTTTCTCCATTCTGAATAGGATCTACCTAACAGGTTTCCTGCTTCCTAACATCTAATTCCGGTTGCACATCCCTTCTCAAAAATGCATACTGATTGAGAGTTTCTGTGGTAGTTTGTTTATTCAGCTGATTCTAGCTTCGGTTTTTCTTCCTTGGTTTATTGTTAGATCTGTAATACCAGATCTGATTTTTTTATAGCTCAACAATTCCTTTATACCCAGAAATTATTTACTCAATAAAATCTAAAAACAACAGGAAAATAAAGCATTGGTATTTTACCTTTCAAAAATTAAAATGCAATGAAAATAAAAAAGGGAAATCAATCAAACTATAGCTGAAAATTCTACCCACAACAATCTTTCTTCACTTTATATTACTCAGGAAAATTAGGGCCTAGACCCACAAAGAATACACAGAAAAATTACAACTGCTGGAACATGGAAATCAACCCTTCTAGGAAAATCAGGAATTCAACCCTCCTAGAGCTTGGCTCTCCAGAAGATTTTGGACCTGGAAAATCAGCCTCCTCTACAAGCTAACTCGGCCCCCTCTTTCTCCCTTCGTATAGCCCTTGTGCACTAGAGAACAATCAGCCCCTAGATAATTCAGATTCTTTCCTTAACTCAACCCTCCTCTTTAGTAATCAGCCCTCTCTCTCCTAGACTCGGCTTCCCTGAAAATTTCTCTTGAAATTCCTTTGTTAGAATCCTTTTCCCTTTTCTTCAATCTTAGAGTCTCTCACTCCTTGAGAAAATCTCTCTCAACAATGGTAGTATTAGGTGTCTTCATCCTCTCCCATAGGTTCTCTTTATAATTTCTCTATGACCCAAATCCCTAATCTCCAAAGTGATAAAACATCTAAGATAAATCCCAATCTTCTTACATCAACATTTGAGATTAGATCTAAGTCACTTAAATAATTTAATATTTATCCTTAGATAAACATTAGCCCAAAGTCAACATTAATTAAATAATTAATCAATGTGCTTTTTCCTAAGTTAAAACTTCGGAATAAGATCATATTAATTGCTCCTCTCAATCAACCACCTAAAGAGGACTTCTTCTCCTGCATGTTAAACAGAAGCCTATGCAGAAGATCTTCCAAAGCTACAAAATCAACAAATACCGGCTATTATAAGCCCATCCTCATAATATATGACAGGGAGGAGGGTGAGCAAAGGGACCTTCACCATTTTTAGGACAATATTTATCAAAGTGACCACAATTATTGAAACAAATGCATTTGAACAGGATTTGTTCATAGTCCAACTTCTGGACAGGAACCCAATCCAGTAACTGCAGCTCCAAGGACTCAAGGAGCCCTTCCTCAAGATCACCTCCAAACAAATTTTAGTGAAGCATAGATTCCAAATTTTACTGAGATTTATCAATGCAGATGATTGTTGTTTCATCCATCCTTCAAGCACCTTTGGCCTCCGCAAAGAACCATAAATTTTCTGATAAGATGTCCACAACTCACCAAAGGAATAGGTCAATGGAACTCAAATAGAAGGCAAGTCAAAATCATGACTTAGGGGTGGCAAAGGCTAATCCTGAGTGCCAAAAGAAAAATAGATCAATGTTACCAGACTCGGAATAGGCAATAAATCAGCGAGGCAAAAGAGCGAAGAGTTTTAATCGGATTGGGAAAAGATCGGTGAATACAATAAATAGAGATATACATATAGATTGAATTTAACAAAAAAAAAAAAACATTTTTCATTGATATTCAATAAAGCCATGTCCAAACAATGCATAATATCAATAGATGTCCAAAAAATCAAGAGGACAATGTATATACTTCGAGTATAAAATATATTTAGTATTGGAAAACATTCGAAACAAGCACAAAGATTTAAACGAGCCAAGGAACTTACATGTTTTTGACATTTGTCAACCAACATCATGGACCTGCGAAAATCTTACTTGGGGTTACAGTAGCATGACTTCTAAATTGGGTTAAGTTTGGATTGGTAGTGTGTTATACCCATTGGTAGATCACTTATGAACTTGACGACAACAAATGAATTTAAGGAATCGTTTCATTGTTATAGATCCTTGTAAAGTTCCAACATTTTGCAAGATTTTCTTTTATTCAAAACGATATAGAACTTTAAGATACTACAACCAATTGTGAGGCGAGCGGCAAGAAGTGAAAGCGAAACCATAAAATAAAACACCGCGGACTTTTAACCTAAGAATCTGAGTGGCTCGCCAAGCACAATCTTAGCTCACAACAAAAAATGATTGCACTATTTTGGCATGAAAATGTTATTTTTTCCAACAAAGCCCCAAGACATGCATATTTCAAAAATGATCGGAAAAGCATCAACACAATCTAGAACACCTGCAATTTACAGCAGCATATTTCACAACTTTAATACCTTAAAAAGAGCAACTAAAACTAATTCCTTTTCGCAACCAAAACACACTTATATTTAAACCAATGACAAAAGAACCAACCTGAGTTGTTTTCCCACAACCAGTTTCACCAGCAATGAGCACAACCTGTTCTGGGTACAAAAGAGACAACGACCCAGAAATCTCAAGTTACTCCAAGCCTTATATGATAGAGTGAAATATATATGTAAGATAAACCACAAAGGCACACCAAAAAATGAATGTTTCCAAGGCTTCTCTTCGAAATTTGTTTCTTAATTTTGATTTTGTATATGTACAATGATTAATGACTAACGCAAAATAGTTTACCTGATGAGAGTCCACTGCTGATGTAATGGGATCCTTAAAAGATGCTATTGGTAACTTTGATCTCTTCTCTGAAATCTGTTAAAAGGGAAACAAATTCAACTTTCAAAACCATCACTTCATTACTAAAAGCAGAGTAGAAACCAAGCTCATAGATGAGATGTCCAATAATGAAGAGCTTAATGGTGTTGTAAGGCAAGAAAGAAATAGATGTTCATTCATTTCTACATGTAACAAAAAGAGAATATAAAATGGCCACAAGGATTTATCAAATCAGACTTTGCTAAAATAAAAATATAATCTCAAAAACTTGGACTCACCTGTTGCAAAGCTGGGGATTTTTTAACTCTAGAAGCAAGCAGCTCTACTTGTTTAGCAATTTCTGACTGAGACATTGACACCTTACAAAAACTTAGGTCAGCTTTATTGTCTGATTTAGTAGACTTCTTCTCTCCTGCAAGGTCTTCATCCACTTTTCTAGCAAACTCGTTCTCTGTCGGAGGATATCGAGAGAATAGTTCCTTTAGGACTTCTTTTGTTTCAACAGAAAACGTCAAAGGTTTTGCCTCGGACTGTCCCTGCTTTGAAGGTCCTATCTTATAAACAGAAAGACACCGCCGCTCTCCTTTACTGCAAAATAAAAACCACCAATGCATCATATACATCTGAAAGAACTGCACGTATAGTGCAAAAGATGATCCAACTGAATCTTGTTCATGTCATCTAGGCATTATTTTTGGGGAATATGAGACTGAAAAGGAGAAAGAATGAATCAAAAAAGTGTTTGCAGATACAGAAAAGATATCAATTAGCATTATGAAAAAATAATAAAAACTGAAAAATACAGGCATGCATTGATGTGAACGCATAGTTAACGATTTGAAGGGTAAGCTCTTAATTGCTCCATTGTAAATAAGCACCCATAGTCTTTAAATATTACATCATGAATCAATCTCAAAGTGTTTGCAATATGAAAAAATAATATAAACTGAAAAAAACAGACATGAATTGATGTGAACAAATAGCAAATGACTTCCACAGCAAAGTACTCATTGCCCAGTAAGATAAGCCCCCATATATCTTTAAATGTTAATTCATGTTACGGTATCACTCACCTTGGCTTATTGAAAAATAAGGTTTCTATATGGAGCTGTGCAAAGTAAGACAAGTAAACTAATTCATAAAAAAAAGTTGCCAAAAAACGTACTTTTCATTACTAAGTTACTAATGCATTAATTGTACAGTATTTTTTAAGTTTAAACCATATTAAGAATAGATAATTTTAGATTTTGAGTTGAGTTTATTTTTCAACCTATTGGACATAATAAAATAGAAGGTCATCATAAAACACCAACCAGGATGTTGTTCAGCGTGTAAAGAGGGTACCATGTTAGGCCATACACCTGTGTTCAATTGCCTCGGGCAGAGAGTAATCCCATGTCATGGCAGATTAGCAAATGGAAGTGCCTATGTTCAATGGTTCAGAAATATGATGAATCAAAGGAATATATTGCCCTTCAGATCCCAATTATGCTTTATAACCCAAAATTTTGGCCTTTTCCCTCTTTTTGAAGACAAAGATAGGGGATTGAACTCTGAGGAGTTTGTCACCAATTTTCATTGAGCTAATGAAGAGAAATCCGAGGTTTTCATCGCCATTAGCCAAGATATTGTGGAGTGGGGATCAGACAGTTCACTGGAAACAACTAATTGGTGCATACAGAAATCACATGTTTCACCACTTGTTTCATTTCTCTTTATTCTCTCTTTAGTCATATGTTGGAGGTGCAGAGAATGTTTCTTTCAGATGAGCGGGAGGCTTGTGCATACAGCACTAAATAGGATGTGAAAGTAAGCCATGGCCTAAGTTGACTTACCCCAACAGAAATTTTGAATGTGAGTGCTGCTGTGTGCCACTGGTCAGCCTTGGTATAGGTTCTTCGCTTGGTTGATGGTGCCAAAACCACAATGGGCTACTTGTACATGGATAGGGCTAAGGAAGCTATCCATAAGTACCATGAGGTTACGCACCCTCTAATTACAATATGACCCTTGTACAAAGCAGATACTCAATGCCTTAATAACATGGTCTATGGCTACTACAATCTCAAGCTATGGATGAAGCAAATTAATATAAAACTTGACATGAAAGCCATTTCATTGGATAGAATTGACACCATGACTCGGGTGGAGGCCAATAAGCTTCCAATGGAGGAGACAGCATGACAATGCACCACAGGGGCGGTGGAAGTGGAGGAGGGTGTTCCAATTCCAACACAAACACATCTAGAGGAGATTGGAGTGTGTTGCAGCCACTACATCCAAAGAGACGAGCGACTAAGAGAAGGCATCCCACTTTGGCTTCCACCTCAACCCTAGCACAAGCACCCATTGCTCGTAAAAGTAGTAGGACATCAATGATTCCTTAGTGCACTTATCATTGTAGTATCTAGATGACTCATGATGATGAATCATGACATATATTAATGTTTTTTTAATGTGATTTTGCATCAACTTATTGGGACCTAGGACTTAGAATACTTACCAAATGTGTGATGTATCTTTTGACATCTTATAATAATAATAATTCAATTTTACAGCCCTGACCAATCCAGACACCAAATTGGTGTATGAGACCCCCTTCATGCAGGGATTTGTCTAATAAAGTCCACTGAGGTGTACATACTCTACCCCACTCTCAATGATTCCCTGGTGCATTTATGATTGTAGTGTCTAGATGACTCATGATGATGATGTAGCAGCGGAATTCGTAGATTTGATTAATGTAGCAGCAAGACTTGCAGATTTGTAGGCTTAATAGCAAAAGCAGCTTTAATTATAAAAATACACAAGGTATTTATAATAATAAATATTTTATTGATATAATATGACATGATTCAATGATTACAATGAGGTCCGGCTTTTATACCTATGCAGGTACCTTTTCATGAACAGGCATGTCTTTTAGACATGCCTTTTCAGTTAACTAATGATTATTTAACCTAATCCTAATTGATTAGCTAGTAATTACATTTATTCTCTTTTATCTTATTAATAACTATATTTATTACTTTAGTTATGAATTAGATTCATCACATTGCCTCCTTCTTCGAAAAGCTTTGTCCTCAAAGCTTAACTTTTCGACACTTCTCTTTACTTGAAATTATCTGCTAAGCTTTTCACTTCGTCCTAAATCCATGTTCTCATTTTTTTTTTCTTCTAATAATAAACTTTTTGCCTTCCTTAAAATGGAACTTAAATATATATATATTGTATTTAGCTCCTTTATATATATAATTTATCTTCTCTTTTTAATGAAGAACCTCTTGTAATGCTGATTTTGAAATTGGGTTCTAAATTGCTTCTTCTTCTTTTCCCTTCTTTTTTTTTTTTAACTATATATATATATATATATATATATATAATAAGTTAATATATATATATATATATATATATATTGACTTAAATCATTTAATTAATTAAATAAATTTTAATTAATTAAATTTTGTTATTGTGACTGTACAGCGGACCTATACATATATATATATATATATATATATATATATATATATATATATATATATATACGCAGATATATTTATGGCAGAGATATCACAATCCATTGCATCGTTTTCCTTTCTGATTCTGGGTTCACTCATCGTTTTCATAAATAGAAGATTAATAAAACATTTTCCATCGAAACCTAACACACCATCCACGAAACGTTACAACGTTAATCAATTTGTCCCACACGTCGTCGAGGAAAAGCCACGTCATTTGACCGCCGATTACTTGTGGAATCGTGCGGGCCTGCAGCATCGTCCGGGTGTCGGGAGCACCTTCCGGTTGGTGTCGAGCAGACGTGTATTTGTATGTTTGTATCCACGATTACACAGTTTAACACATCATTCATAAATATCGTTTATTAAACTTGTTCCTAACCCTTCCCAAAACTCATCATCGCTCACAGTTAGCATCGCGATATCACATTCAGTGCCAAACGCAAGAACAGTAGCCAAGTACTTAGTATCTGATCCTCGCTTCTTGGGCTTCACTTGTGTATGATGCTCTACCGAATGGGCATTTGTGAGCACTCTGCGTCCATCAATAATAAACCCACTGCTATTCGAGCTAAATTGACGCTTGCGCTGCCATGGAAGTGAAAAATTCGGTTCTGTATGAACACAGAAAACTTTGACTACTGCATTCATGAACGGAGGACCTTTGACATCATTGGCCACTGAATCGGCATTCGTATTCTGTCTGACTTTAGAAACTGCAGATGCAAGGCTATTCTGAATTGATTCAGATGCCGGCAGGGTAGCAGTGATCAGTACAGGGACCCGTGGTAGCTCGATTGATCCCCATTGATAAACTATATTTATTCCAACTGCTTTACCATTAACATCAATGACAGGAGCCCCCTTATGAAAATCCGCATAGAACAGATTCCCACGACTAGCAGTTTTAATTTCAGGATTGCCATTGAAATTATACGTTGGATTTCTGATACCAGTCATTCTCTTTGGGCGATCATTAACAGGACTTGCAGACCTGCCATGATCCTCCTGGACTACGTCTCTTGGAAGAGTATTGTTCTGAATTTGTATCTGAATTGGCAAGCCTTGCATCAGGTTTCTACTTTGAAATCCTTCATCATATCCCACATCAACAGCATTAAAACCTTTCTGGCTCAAACTCTGAGTGGGAACGGTTTCACATACTAGGTTTATTTCTTCATTTTTTCTCGTCTCATGAGTTTGTAATTGGTTTTTGAGATCATGACTATGCCCACCCTCTAAGCGTCTCCGCTTAAAGTTGTTGGAGAGATTAGCGAAACCCCCATTCTTGACAAAATTTTGGTTCGTTGCTTGCCTTCCTTGGAAACCATTACCGTTCCCGTTAAAATGGTTCCGGTGCTGCTTTTCTCTAACCATATGTAAAGAATTTTCGAATTGGTTCTAAGATTTCACACTCACTACAGAGGGAAACTCATAATCTCCACGCATGTCGCTACCATGAAATTGACTGCCTTCAACGTTCCGGTCTGGTCCTGAGAATTCTGTTGGCAGGGGACGGCGAGGAAGACTATTATTTCCTACAGAAGGATTGACTGCATGATTGTGTAGTATATTCTCATTTACGAAGGACTGTTGTTCCGAAGCAGACCTCAGGTCTCGAGTTCCCCCTGGTTGTTGGAACGTGGGCGTCTGAAATTGATTTTGTCCAAACTTTTCTTCCTCAGGCACAGGATTAATAAGACCACGACCACTCCTACTTTGCATAGCCCTCCGTTTAGATGTTGTTCTGTATACTCGAGAATAATCCGACTCAATGTACTGCTCTCCATCAAATCCATAAACAAAATCCTGTTTTGGCATATATGTAGTGTGATCACCTGACTCAGAGAATTTGTGCCCCTGATGGTTTTTACTTATTTCACTATGAGACATCTCCACATATTCTGAAACAGATTTCTTTTTTTAGGCAACTTCTGGAAATTTCTTGGCTTCCTCTTTATCTCTTTTTGTCGGGTAACATTCGCATGTCTCTCTGCTTTAACAGAGAGTTGTTGCATTGCAGATTGCACCTTAAATAGGTTTTTAAGTGAGGTAGAGTCAAGCAGGTCAGTTTCACGTTGCAAATTAGTTTTCTCTTGGAGTTCTGGAAAGTTAAGAACTGAAGCAGCACCCAACTCTATTGCCTTTTGGTCTCTTGCACGAGCAGCCTCGATCATACTGCCATACATCCCAACATACACCTTTTTCTTCTTATTCCTGTCATAAAGACTTGCTTCAAACCTGCCAGAAGACGTTTTTCTAACACCGAAGAAATGTGGTTCATTCTCAACATTTCCAGGACTCTCATTTTGTTCAAGTGAGGAAAAATTGTTCTCACTATCAGTTGCTCTCTTAGCCTGACTAATTGCATTTATAAAATGTTCACCCAACTCCGCAGCACTTACATCAAGATTAACGCTGTAGTATCTTGATTCCAGCTTACAATCTGCATGTTTATCCTTATTAGCCGAATACTCAGGAAGGTTGTTCTTGTCTGGAATTTCAGCCCTGCAGTTGAAATGCATCTAAACTTCTTTTTCTCATTGCTTCCACAACGAAATAAATCTGGAGTTTCTTCTTCTGCAACAGCTTTTGCTTTTTCCTCATCCCTCTCATTTACACTTTCAGTCTGACCTTCATGACCAGTTTCTGCAGATTCGGCCTTTTCTATACTCAACAAAGCTGAAGGAACTGCATTATCTAAGATATCATCATTTTTCATTACTTCATATTCTTCAACACAACGCTGTGCTTCTTTAGCTTGTGCATTCAATAAATTTACTGGTGCATTCAATAATTTTACTGCAACCAGTTGCTCATGATAGCCCTCTTCCATATTATTTTTACCTGAATCAGCATCATCTTTTTGTGCTATTTCACTGTTGCTGGCAATGATATTTCTTGTATAAAAGGCACATTTGTGTCCTGCGAAATATTTGTCTCTACATTTCCAACATTTCCCTTCTTCTTTACTTTTATTACGCATTGGTGGAGGGATATATTTAGTTGACTTTTCCATGGATTTTTTACTTGATTTCCCTTTAGAAAAACTAACTGCTTTATCATTATTACTGCATTTTTCATCTTTTTTATTGTGGACTACTGCAGGATATTTTGCACATAACTTCTCAAGCTTTTCTAGAACTTTTCTAAGTATTTCAATTTCTTTGGGATCTTGACGTAATGGCACATTATATGGTAAATAATGTGCTCGAGCTTGTAAACTACGTTCGTAGGCTTGTAGAACTACACTGTGTGCCATTCCTTCAACCTGTCCACAATATGGCTTCGATACCACTGTAGCAGCGGAATTCGTAGATTTGATTACTGTAGCAGCAAGACTTGCAGATTTGTAGGCTTAATAGCAAAAGCAGCTTTAATTATAAAAATACACGAGGTATTTATAATAATAAATATTTTATTGATATAATATGACATGATTCAATGATTACAATGAGGTCCCGCTTTTATACCTATGCAAGTACCTTTTCATGAACAGGCATGTCTTTTAGACATGCCTTTTCAGTTAACTAATGATTATTTAACCTAATCCTAATTGATTAGCTAGTAATTACATTTATTCTCTTTTATCTTATTAATAACTATATTTATTACTTTAGTTATGAATTAGATTCATAACAGATGAATCATGAGATATATTTATATTTTTTTGATGTAATTTTGCATCATCTTATTGGGACCCATGACTCATAATAGACACTAGAATTTAGTATCGATGTGTGATGTATCTCTTGACATTTTATAAAAATAATAATTTAATTTTAAGTTTACGGCCAGCCAAACACCAAATTGGTTTATGAGGACGCTTCTTTGTGGGACGAAGGGCACACCCCCCGCACAGGGATTTGACTGCTAAAGTCTACAAAGGTATACATACTTTACTCCCGTATAGATTTGCACTTGTGACAACTTAGGAGGAAACACACGATCTTAACCATTTGGCCCACTCAAGTTGTACATGACAGTTTTATTTTCAGATTTATATGGCAATGTGTTTTTTTGATGTTGTTGTTGTTTTAGATGTACAAAAGCAAATGAATATTTTTGTATTTTTTTTATTTGCAATATTTTCTAAAGAATTTCCCCGATATTGTCAGTAAGTTACATTCTAGACACTTGGCAACATATTCACTAACACAATAAAAGTAACATTGTTTTATAGCCCACATTTAATAGCATATACTAATAATTAAAAGCATCACGTAAAAATGTGCCAAATCTTTGCCTCTTTAAAATTCTTTTTTAAAATCCAATAGCATAAGGTTGAGTAACCTACAAGTAATGTCAACCAATGGATGAGACTCACAGCTTTTTAAAAGTCTTTTGACTCACATTCAATTTGAGTGACATTCAATTTGAGCAACACTCATTCCAAGTACAAGGAAATGACTTTGAAAAAACATGGAAGAAGGAATCCAATCTGCACTACTCTCACATTAGGCTCTAAAGACCTCATGCTACAGTAGAGCAAAGTTACAAGCCAGATCCCATGCATATAACCTTCAAATTTGTTGAAGAATGTAACTAGGTTTGGTCTTCATAAATGTATAATTGAAAGAATTTTTATTATTATTAAAATGACTTATTGAAGCACGGGTTTTATGCTTGGGTTGATATTTTCTACGTCAAAGTCCCCACTAGACAAATACAAAGCTAGATTCATTGAAAGGGGTTTCTCTCAAAAGGAAGGCATAGACTATGAAGAAACCTTTGCACCTACTGCAAGATATACTACTATAAGATCTTTGGTTTTGTTGGTTGCAACAATGGGATGGAATATCCATCAAATGGACGTAAAAACATCATTTATGAATGGAACCATCGATGAAGAAGTATACATTGAACAGAAGGCTTTGAAATAAATAACAAGAACACTCATGTTTGCAGACTCAAGAAAGCCCTATATGGCTTGAAGCAAGCTCCTAGGGCATGGTATGCAAGAATGGATGCATATCTCTTAAGAATTGGGTTCGTCAAAGTCACTGCAGATCCAAACCTCTACATCAAAATGGTGGATAATGTACCAGTCATTATTCTACTATATGTGGATGATTTATTTATTACAAGTGTGGAGCGAAGGATACAAGAATGCAAGAAGATATTGGTGGCAGAATTTGAGATGAAGGATGATGAGTAAGAACTTGGCAGAATCCAATGTTTAGAGAAAGAAAAGAAAAGTGACCTTTCAAGCATTTATACTTCAAAGCAAATGATGCAAGCTTATCAAGATAAATAATCTCTAGGACATTTCATTCATATAACATTGGCCCATACATTAAATTAGCTAAAACATGCTTAATTCCACATTTCAATCATGTAACAACTAGCCCTAATTTTAGCAGTATGCAACAACAAGAATAACAACGTTAAAATTTACTTACAACTTTATAGAGTATATCCAATCGACATTTCATTTGCAAGACAAAGCTCCAAGGCAAGAAAAATAGCCCAAATACATACATCAAAATTTATCCATCTCCAAAAATGTCCACCAAAGGAAAAATGTGAAGTTCTATATGATTAGAGAGATCCCAAGTCAAGTGATGATACAAATGAATGTATCTAACATCAATATATACCTTCCTAAGGAGTTCGAATTAGCCTATGGGCCTACATTAGCCCCTAATGATAAAATAATGTGCAAATAAAACCCCCATTGGTGACAAGCCCAACAAACTAGCTGAAAATGGAAAAAATAAGCCTCACAGGGGGCCACATAATAATATATACATGTCGTGGGGCCCTCCAAAGGCCTAATGTCCTGAAGTGACATAATGAGGAATAAATTCCTCGGAATATGATGGACAAGGGGGTGGCCCCTTGTTCTCCAAGTAGTAGACATGTGGTGCTCCCAGTGGTTGTGGGGGCACACAAATGACCCCATGGGTCTCCATATGAATCAAAGATGCATGTAGATCCTTTGCAAGGGCTCGAGGGATGGAATAAATGTTGCCATGACATCGTACAAGTCTTGTGACACCTGCCAAGAGTGTGGGGCGCCTGTGTGGTATGCTGGCCATAATGTACCAAGCACATCCCCATCATCCCAAAAGTGGATCTCTAGTAGTCTCTGAAGGTCGATGAGGATCTGTGGAGTGTTGTGTGTTGTTGTGGAGGCCCATGGCTCTCTATGCGCACCCTATATGTGCCAATGTAGCCCTCTGGCGGTTAGGATCAAGTATAGGGAGACCAAACCCAAATGGAAACCACCTACAGTCATGTATAAGATCCAATGTGTCTGCTAGGCTTCCAGTACAACCAATCATTAGAATAATCGTGTAAAAGAGCTTATGAATCATGGATAACAAAGGAATTCGACCAAGTTCTTACTCATCATCATGCTTGACTCCATATCCCAAAGTGGATGAGGCACTGATCCCTAAAAAGGGTGGTCCTCTTTTTCACCTTTTTCCACTTTTTCCCAGGTCTAGCCCTCAAAGGTCACCTAGGGTATCAATTTCCGAGGGATTGACATGGAAAAATTTTGATCTCCTACAAGCTACTATGTTGGTGGGTGTCTCCTCCCTCTCCTCCAAATTTGAGGCAATTCTAACAGTGGAATCTCCAAGAATCTCAAGCCCTAGCTCTAGGATCGAATTTTGCCTAGGCATCCCCAAGGCTAGACCTCAAAACTATCAATTCAACCTTTTGAAGTAAATATTCTTGTTTGGTCGTCTATCTTCACCTTGTCCAGGATAGGAACATCATTGGTTGTTGTATTCCATCCCCGAACCTGGGTTGGGTCCACTTGACCCCGTGTGGTCCCACTTCTCAATAAAGATTATTTGTCAAGGACCATTTGGGAATCCAAGTTTCCCACGGATTATAGGGATTGAGAACCTTGTCTATAAGCCCATTCCTTCTCCCTCAACCCTGCAATCCTCATCCCTTACCCCTAGAGGACCAAGTCCCTTGCTTGAAGAGCAAGCAAGCTCCATTCTTCACTCCATCCTAAGGAAAGGGTTTCTAGGGTCACTTTCCACCTATCCATTGACATATACTTTACAAGTGATTCCTACACTACCAGGACTCCTCCCATTGGTGAAAGTCTGTAAAGAGCAGGGAGACTTAGTTGTGGTGACAGTGGGCTAAGCCTTTGTCGTTGCCCTTAACCTAGCAGTTGCCCTCTTAGGAACCCCTTTAGGTCCCCTATTGGTTTGAGTGGTAACACCCCAATGGGGTAAATTGTAATAAATGATGTTAGCATGATGAACTTATGGAAAAGACCTAGCACCCTAGGACCTAGTTATTAGGTAAGTTACTCTAGAGTGTTTTTCTTTCTTGCTTAATTATTTTTTGCTTATTAGCAATTAATAATTTCCCAAGTTTTTTCACTTATACCTCCAAAGTTGGAGTACATCCTAAAAGCTAGGCCTTATTGGTTTTGTCAAAGTCTGGAGTCAATGTATATTACCATGCTACTCATTATTCTGAGTCTTACGAAATCGCATTAGGTTTTTTAGTTTTTCTCTCCTTGTAAAACTTATGTAACAGTAAAAAATCATACTAGGAGATGTCATATGCATTGGAGGGTACTCATTTTCTAACTTAAAGTACGCACTTTACCCATGTACCCCCTTCTTGAGAAAAAATATTGATTTTTCCTAATGAAAATCAATTATTGACTCAAAAAAGGTGAATAAATTCACTCCCTATGTTTAAGGGAACATGTCAAAGACAAATTAGAGAGAGTCAAGTGGTAAATTTCCTCTTTCTTTAGAGCTCTTTTCTTCTCATAAGTTTCCTCCTTTAGAGCCCTTTTCTTCTCAAAAGTTTCCTCTTCCAAAGATTAGTGCCTTTGTTCTCAAAACTTTCCTCTTCCAAAGATTAGCGCCTTTGTTCTCAAATGGCAAGTGGCAAGTTTTGGATATATTTTTTTCCTCTTTTAAGAAAGCACTATTTTTGGAAACTTATTCCCCTTCGGCTATAAAACAAAGCACTCTCCTCCATTTCAAAAGTCTTGGGAATTGGAAGAGTGTTTGGTTGCATGATACTATAATTATTTTCATTGTGGAATACATAAAAAAGGCTTTGGAGGTTATCGATGGTGTACAAGTCTTATGTGGATAATTGATGCTTGATCTTAATGTATGAGGTAACCTTTGCTTTATAATTTGTCTTAAATTTTGTTTCATAGGGCCTTGGAAAGGGTATTGTTACTCAGTAGGAACAGATTTTTCAAAGTTGGTTATTTATTAAATTTATTTGCTGTCTTACACCTTGGAATTCAAGATTATATGTGCTTCTAGTTTGATTGGCATATTTTCATGATTTCATATGTAGGAAACACTCATCTCTTAACGAAGTTTCTTGGAAAGATCTTTTGTAAGCTTATACAGGTACCTCAAATTGAAGTGGATTGACCTTGGTTGGATGTAATATCCCCAAAGGGGAAATAACCAGTAATACACAGAAATATGCCAGACAGATATAGAAAATACAATGCTGAACCAGATCATGGAACAAATACACATAGAACACCAGAGAACTGAGCCATTTTATTAATCTGAAAGTACATAGAGAGGAGTACAAGAAAATCAGAATAAATGCACCTATCCTTGCCCTAGGCAAGTGGAGGCTCTCTCAGACAAATAATGGCTGCAACAAGGTCAGCGTCCTAGCTGGCTGAACGCTGTCCCTGCTAGTGACAGCGCTGAAACAGATGTAGTGCTGGTCACCAAACCCTCCAGATGAAAAGCTCAGCTCCTCAAGGCCAAAAACGCTGTCAAGCCCTGCTCACATGACCCTGCTCATCAGATCAGCGTCCTCCCAGATGGATCAGCGTCCCACATGCTCAGATCTGCTGGATCTGAAGCCTACAATCCAAATCTGCGTCCTCCTATATCAGATCTACTGCTATCACCTCAGATCTATGCTAGATCTGACAATATCTCTTCAGATCTGCAACCTCCAAGGCTGGATCTGATGTTATCTCTTCAGATCTAGGCTGGATCTGCCAATATCTCCTCAGATCTGCAATCTCCCAAGCTGGATCTAATGCTATCTCTCCAGATCTGCAACCTACAGAACCAGATCTGCAAATATCTGCTCAGATCTACAATCTCCAAGGCTGGATCTATCAATGTGCCTTCAGATCTGCGTCCTCCTCTTCCCGATGGAACAGCGTCCTCACTCCAAGACTGATCTGCGTCCTTCCTCCTCCTGGAACAGCGTTTTTCCTGCTCAGATCTGGACTGCGTCCTCCCTGGAACAGCGTCCTCACTCTCCAAGGCTGATCAGCGTCCTCACTCTCCAAGGCTGATCAGCGTCCTCTCCCTCCTGGAACAGCGTCCCTCCTTCTCAGATCTGCGCAGCCACAAGAGGGCTTCTTCCTCTCCAAATCTCCACCTGAAAATGCTGTCAATTCCCACTGAAACTGAAGGGTGTTACTCAAGAAATAACCTTACTAGGGCGGGCACTCGAAGTCCCCCGAAGCTAAGGGTGAAACCAGAAATAACCTTACCAGGGCAGGCACTCGAAGTCCCCCGAGGCTAAGGGTGAGATCTTCGACCGGAGACACTCGGTTGCACTAAACAGTGCTGCAGACCGACTAAACAACCGGCGTGCTAAGCAGACAGAAGTCTAGCTCTCAATATCAATATAGAATAATGCATACCAAATGAAGTGGAAACCCCTCCTTTTATAATGCTAAACTCCCTCCAAAACCTTAACTGCGTCCTTCACCTTGCAGTTACCCTTGGGTCAGTGTGAGGCCTCCCCTCATATACGTGTGGACCCCCAAGGCCCCCTCTTTAAGTTATAACGTTAATCAACTAGGAAAACACTTTATTTTATAAAGTGAGGTGACCCCTCTTATTTCTCACTTTATTTATTATTTCTAACTAAAGCGGCAAAATTAAACAAAAAATGAAATATTCCAATTAGCAAGGCTAATTGGGAATATTACAGTCTCCCCCGGCAAAACGTTGCTTGTCCTCAAGCAACTGAAGTGATGGATGCTGTAAGATCCTCTCGTCCTCCCAAGTGGCATCCTCATCCGGCAAATTCTTCCATCTCACCAAGAACTCTCTGATCTTCCTGCTCCGCAGCTGTCTCTCCCTGGTGTCAATAATGGCCTCCGGCTATAACACCAAGTGCCCCTCATCATCTGTAGGCGGTAGCTCCTCGGTGACTGTCACATGCTGACCCAGTGCCTTCTTCAGGCACGATACATGGAAGATGTTATGAATCCGGCTGCCTTGGGGCAGTTCCAACTCATATGCAACCTGCCCGATCCTACGTATCACCCTGTATGGTCCATAAAAGCGAGGCTTAAGCTTCTCTGCCCCCTTCTGTTTGAGCGAAGACTGTCGGTATGGCTGTAACCGTAGGTAGACCAGGTCCCCTACCTCAAAGTGTCTCTCCACCCGACCCTTATCAGCATACAATTTCTGCTGATTTTGTGCTGTGGCTATGTTGTCCTTGAGAGCCCGGAGGATGTCTTGGCTCTCTTGGATCCATAATTTGGCTCGCGGAGCCCTGCTAACACCAAACATCATGTCCACAAAAGATAGGGAATGGTATCCATACAACGCATAGAAAGGTGTCATGCCGGTGGACATATGGTGGGTTGTGTTGTAGCAGTACTCGCCCAGATGTAGCCATTTCAGCCATGCTCTCTGCTGCCCACTGACGTAGTTACGCAAGTAGCCCTCTAGCCACTTGTTAACTATCTCCGTCTGCCCGTCCGTCTGGGGATGATACCTAGTGCTCGGTGTCAACTCGGTCCCCACTAGTCGGAAGAGCTCCTGCCAAAATCCACCCATAAAACGGCTGTCCCTGTCACTAACAATGGTCTTGGGTAGACCATGTAATCTGAAAACCTCCCGGAAAAACAACTCTGCCACCTGTGCCGCTGTGTGATGTGCCGAAATGGCGAAGAAATGAGCATACTTCGTTAGCCGATCAACTACTACGAAGATGCAGTCCTTGCCCTGTACTGTGGGCAACCCCGTGATGAAGTCCATCGAAACGCTCTCCCATTTCCCCTCCGGAATGGGAAGTGGCTGCAGCAACCCCGCGGGATGGCTCATCTCTCCTTTGTTCCGCTGACAAACCTCGCACTCCCTGACATGCTGGAGTACGTCCTCCTTGAGGCCCTTCCATGCAAACCTCTCCCGGATGGCCCTGTACATCTTGGTGAACCCCTGATGGCCCGCCAATGGTGAATCATGTGAAGCCCGGAGTATCTTCTCCTTGAGCTGAGATCCCTCAGTCAAGAAGATCCTGTCCCTGTAATAGATGACCTCATCGGCCACCCTGTATCTGCTATCTGCTACCTGTCCATCCAGCACCTCGCATGCAAATCTATCTTTGGAGTACTCAACCAGTAGTCGAGCCTTCCAGTCAGCGTCCAAGCTCATGAGTGATAACGTGGCTGGTCTACGGGAAAGGGCATAAGCTACCACGTTATTCTTCCCCTTGACATACTCTATGTCAAAATCGTAAGCCTGGATCTTGCTGATCCACTTCTGCTGCCTCTCCTGCAACTGCTTCTGCTCCAGAAAGTACTTCAGGCTGTTATGATCTGTCCTCACCCTGAATCTGCCACCTACCAGGTACTGCCGGAATTTGGCCAATGCATGCATGATGGCCAACATCTCCTTGTCATAGATGGGATAAAGCCTCTCGTGTGGAAGGAGCTTCCGGCTCTCGAACGCAATCGGATGACCCTCCTGCATCAAGACTGCTCCAATCCCTTCTCCTGATGCATCGCACTCTAGGACAAAGGGCTGCGTAAAATCTGGTAATGCTAACACGGGACAACTGCTCATCACCTCCTTGAGCTTGTCAAAAGCTCGCTGTGCTGTATCCGACCAACTGAATGCCCCCTTCCTCGTCAGCTCCGTGAGGGGTGCAGCAAGCTGAGAGAAGCCCTTGACGAACTTCCTGTAGTAGGTGCAGATACCAATAAACCCTCGAAGTTCTGTTACATTCCGTGGCTCTGGCCAGTCCCTGATAGCCTTGATCTTCTCCTCGTGGACTCTCACCCCGTCCACTCCTATAATGTGTCCCAGATACAGCATCTCCGTCAACCCAAACTCACACTTGGAGAGCTTGGCAAAGAACTGCTGCTCCTCCAAAATGTGCAAGACCGTCTCAATGTGCTGGAGATGCTCCTCCCAAGTCCTGCTGTAGATAAGGATATCATCAAAGAAAACCAGCACAAACTTCCTCAGATGATCCCTGAAAATGTGGTTCATACAAGACCGGAAAGTAGCTGGGGCATTGGTCAACCCGAATGGCATGACCAGGAACTCAAAGTGCCCATAGTGACACCTGAAAGTAGTCTTGGGAATGTCCTGTTCCCTCATGCGTATCTGATGGTACCCGGATCTCAAATCAATCTTTGAGAAGAACTGTGCTCCTCTCAGCTCATCCATCAGCTCGTCGATCCTGGGAATGGGGTACCTGTTCTTCAGGGTCTTCTTGTTCAGAGCCCTGTAATCAATGCACATGCGTAATGTGCCGTCCTTCTTCTTCACCAGCACTACTGAAGAAGCGAAAGGACTGGTGCTGGGTCGAATGTGTCCAAGGGCCAGCAACTCTTGAATGGCCCGCTCTATCTCATCCCGATAGGCCTTGGGATGCCTGTACGGTGTGGTGATCACTGCCTGTATCCCCTGCTCCAACTCGATCGTGTGCTCAAACCCCCGATCTGGTGGCTGTCCTGGTGGAATGTCTCCAAAAACTACTGCATATCTGTCGAGAAGAGTCTGTAGATCAGGGTGCACTGTCCGTCCCGTATCTACTACCTCTGAAGCCTGCAACTCTACTGCCCACTCTATATCTCCCTTGCGGAATGTCGCCTCCATGCTGTGTGCCGATACTGTCTGGGGTGGATATGTGTTCTGCCCTCGTATCTTCTCATGCTTCCCCGTCTTGGGATCATCCCACTCCATCTCTAAGGCCTTCCAATCCGTCGTGACCTTCCCCAAAGTAATCAGCCACTGGACCCCCAATATCACATTGGTGTCCGGGATGTCCACCACAAAGAAGTGGTCGGTCAATGTATAGGTGCCCATGGTCACTGATAATTCTGGTACATATCGAGCACATGCCATGGTCTGATCTCCTGGTACCAAAACAGAAAACCCATCAAAGCCCTCCGTCGGTATGCCTCTTCGTGCAACCATCTGGGCATCAATGAAGTTGTGGGTGGCCCCACTGTCGACTAAGACCGAGACCCGCTGTCCGCGTACTGTCCCTCGTACGCGCAACGTCAGATACTTGGGGACTCCTCGTAATGCTGCTAGAGCTCCTCCAGTAGGTGCGAATGATGCCCCACCTGCATCGGGTGGTGGAGGTGGTAAGGTACTCTGTGCTGCATAACATCCTCCTGCCTCCTCATCATTCTCCTCATCCTCTTCCCCACTGCTCTCGGAGAAGACCTCTATGAAATGTGCCTTCCCTGCCGTACATTTGTGTCCCGGTGCCCACGGCTCCTGGCAAGTGAAGCATAATTGCTTCCGCCTCAGCTCTCTCCTGGCCTCATCATCAAACTGTCCTCGTCCAGGATTCGCCTTGGGAGGCGGAGCCCTCGTGTCCTTGCTGCCATTTGGCTTGTCTGCGTAGATGAGCGATTGAGATGCGGGCAAAACCTCACCGCGGGTCACGAGCCTACGTGGCATCTGTGGGGTAGGCCGGTTTGTTTGGCCGGACTAGGCCACGAAGTGGCCTACGACGACCCCTCCACGAAACAGACTAGCCATCAGAAATTTGTCGATAAGTCGGTACCATCATGAGACCTCGAAGTGCGAGATGTACCCTCTTGCCTCCCCGTCTGTCGAGCTTGGTTAGCTCGAAAGCTTGCTCGGATCCTTCTGTCCATCACATCCACCACTCTCCACGGTGAGCGATGCATATGTCGTCACTTGTGGAATGTCCCCGCTCATTTGCCATCCTTAAACCACCAGTCCTGGGCCTCACCCTCTAAATGCAATGCAGCCATCTTAATGGCCTCCGTCTCTGGCATCTGGTTAAGCTGAAAATAGATGTCCAGCTTCTCCACCCAGGACTTTGCCGTAGTCTTCTGTGAACCATCAAACATAGGCAAATGGAATTTACTAGCTGCACGGTGACCATCACGGTGGGACCCACGTCCCTTGTGTTGGTGCTGCTCATGCTCTGGGGCTTTGACGCCACATCTGTACTGGAAGTAGCGCTCCAAGGGGAAAGAATCCATGAATACCTGACCTAGGCCCTGCCATTCTGCAAGAACGGCTGCATATTGAGCTGGACTCACATCTCTTGGTGCTGTCGACCCCTCGTCCTCTATCGGGAAGGTAGGCATGGTGGGTCGCGTGGGTGCTGGATTGACCCTCTGTGCACCTCCCCGCACTCCTGTCTCTGTGCCTTCGGGTGTGAATGTGGGCATATAGGGTCTCTGCGCTGTCACAATGGGAATAGCATCTGGTATGTGGCGAGACATGCCCGATCCTTCTCCATCCTGGAAAACCCTAGGGGGTTCTCTCTGTGCTACCTCCACGGCTGCAAGCCTCTTGGATATATCCTGTATGTGATGGATGATAGCATCCAGCTTATCAGCTGAGTCTGCCATCGGATTTCGTTGCTCTGTCTCTGAATCTGTTTCAGGTGGCTCCTGATCAGAATCACTTCCCCCGAAGAGACTCTTCCGATGGGTGTAGGGGTTATCCCCGGGCGTCATAGACTGCTAGCACCACAGGCTGAGCCAGATCTATGCTCTGATACCACTGTAATATCCCCAAAGGGGAAATAACCAGTAATACACAGAAATATGCCAGACAGATATAGAAAATACAATGCTGAACCAGATCATGGAACAAATACACATAAAACACCAGAAAACTGAGCCATTTTATTAATCTGAAAGTACATAGAGAGGAGTACAAGAAAATCAGGATAAATGCACCTATCCTTGCCCTAGGCAAGTGGAGGCTCTCTCAGACAAATAATGGCTGCAACAAGGTCAGCGTCCCTGGGCCCCCGCGGTGAACGTATCCTGCTGGTAGCATCATAGGTCAACGGTCTTAGTCTTGGTCATCAAACCCCTCCGGATAAGCTCGGCTCCTCGAGGCCATGTTGTCCGTCCCCCGCTCACATGACCGCTGCTCATCGGATCGGCGTCCTCCCAGATGGATCGGCGTCCCATATGCTCAGATACGCGCGGATCGCGGCCTACGGTCCGGATGCCGTCCTCCTATGTCGGATCTCTTCTTGTCACCTCGGATCTGTGCTAGATGCGACAATATCTCTCGGTCTGCCTTTCAAGGAAATTTGAGATCGATGTTTGTTAATTGATCTAGGGGCTGGATGCGATAATCTCCCTCGGTCCCCATAAATCTCCCCAAGTGGATCTAATGCTATCTCTCTGTGGATACCGCAACCTACGGGGCCGGATACGCAAATATACACTCGGATCTACTGTCAAGGCTGGATCTATCAATGTGCCTTCAGATCTGCGTCCTCCTCTTCCTGATGGAACAACGTCCTCACTCCAAGACTGATCTGCGTCCTTCCTCCTCCTGGAACAGCGTTTTTCCTGCTCAGATCTGGACTGCGTCCTCCCTGGAATAGCGTCCTCACTCTCCAAGGCTGATCAACGTCCTCTCCCTCCTGGAACAGCGTCCCTCCTTCTCAGATCTGCGCAGCCACAAGAGGGCTTCTTCCTCTCCACATCTCCACCTGAAAATGCTGTCAATTCCCACTGAAACTGAAGGGTGTTACTCGAGAAATAACCTTACTAGGGCGGGCACTCGAAGTCCCCCGAAGCTAAGGGTGAAACCAGAAATAACCTTACCAGGGCAGGCACTCGAAGTCCCCCGAGGCTAAGGGTGAGATCTCCGACCGGAGACACTGGGTTGCACTAAACAGTGCTGCAGACCGACTAAACAACCGGCGTGCTGAAGCAGACAGAAGTCTAGCTCTCAATATCAATATAGAATAATGCATGTCCAAATGAGGTGAGAACCCCTCCTTTTATAGTGCCAAACCCCCTCCAAAACTTAACTGCGTCCTTACTCTCCTTTGACCTGCGCAGTTTACCTTGGGTCAGCCTGATGCCTCCCCATCATACTCATGTGGACCCCCAGGGCCCCCTCTCTAAGTTATAACGTCAATCTACTAGGAAAAGAACACTTTATTTATAAAGTGAGGTGACCCCTCTTATTTCTCACTTTATTTATTATTTCTAGCTAAAGCGGCAAAATAAAGCAAAAATGAAATATTCCAATTAGCAAGGCTAATTGAGAATATTACATTGGATCTTTCACAGACTTCAAATTTTTTAGAGCAAAGTCCCTCAGTGCTCCTGCAATAGACTCCATTGCCCAAGGATCCCACATACAAGTTCTTTCTTTCTTCTTGCTTTTCGAATTCAAAAAACCTAAATTCATTTGGTTACTTGATAAGCTTTAAATTTGACATATATCACAAATCTTATTGCCATTTGTTTGTTGTCCAAACAGAAAATTAAAGCAGCTGAGAAAGCTAGCCTTAGTTAGCTTTCATTTTTTTTTATTTTAGGCTTAATTTTCACTTGGAAATTTTTAGGACTTAAGGTTAAATTTTTATGATGTCCCCAAAGTCATTTGGGACATCTTTTGCTGCTAATTTTCACTTGGAAATTTTTAGGACTTATGGTTAAATTTTTATGATGTCCCCAAAGTCATTTGGGACATCTTTTGCTGCTAGTAGCTTGCTGATTTTACGGATTTTTTGAGCAAATAGGAGGAAGTGTTGCTAAATTTTTGACAATCAGGACCAATGTTGCACGAAGTGGAGACGCTTTTTGGAAGCGGGGACGCAGAAGCGTCTACTATATATATATATATATATATATATATATATATCAACAAACATCCAAAATACCAAATTAGTTGTAAAAGATATGGAAGCATACATATTTGTACATAAATCAAGATAGATATGGCATCCATTGTACATTAATGATTAACTATTCGAGCATCAACCATCTAGAATCTATATTCTTCTCCTCTTGTCTAGCCTTTGCCTCTACCTCAATTGTCTAGGGATATTAATCAATATTGCCCAATTTTTATCAAACTACCTAATCCAAGCCTTAAAATATGGTAAAAAAAGCTTAACATGCTTGATCGATGATTCTGATTTGATTGAAAGGTAATTTTTTGATTGAAAAGGAGTTCAACAATTAACACCACCAACACTAGGGTTTATATAGGGCTTGGTGCTTTTAATTAAATGCAAATCACATACCCTCATACATGATATAATCTAATGAAATGCCACAATCCAATTGATCCTGAATTCCTGAAAACTGTTAAGTCTGTTGAATTTTGAATAGGATATAAAATTCTATTTCCTCTATATGAAGTTTGATGAGGTTGGAACCACTATCAAACATCCTGAGTCATTTCATGCTAATGTTAAAAGGATGAAAATGAAAAATAAAAGAGAATGTCACTTTTACTTCAAGAATTTAACATTACCATGAGGGAGCATCTAGGAAGCATCTAAAGAGCATCAAGGGAGCACCTTGGGAGTGTCCGAGAAGCCCCAACTCAACTTAAGTCAAAGAAAAATAAAAATAAATATTTAGAACCCTATGGAACCGCCTGAACTTCCAGCAACCGTCTTGTTTCTTACCTTTTTCTAGTTAAAAATATAATTTGATAAAGGAACCCAAGCGCTGCAAAAATGTGTTTTTGTTTTAGATTAAAGTTCTTACAAGTTTTAGATTAAATTTACTTTCTTAGAATAAATTTCTTTTACAAATAAGTAACGAATCGTCCCCACCAAGTTCCCATTATGCTCTCCACCATTGCAAGCGTAAGCTTCATCTTTGGCATGATTCAGAGAGGAAATTTTGTTGTGTTGCATAGTATTAATAGGGAAAACCAGTGTTGCGAACATCACGATTTAATCGCAATAAAATCGAGAAATCACACTTTTTTCAAAGCGCCTAATTTATCGCCCGATTTTTATGGTGAGTTTTTCCTTAGTGAAAAAACCACGATTCAATCGCACAACCACGTGAAAAAATCATTGCCGCATCCATAGCTTGTTTATGAAAAAAAATTGATTAGATTTTCTATATCAATTTGTAAACAGAGATCAAGTTAGAGAGAAGCAAAGGAGGAGAACAAATCCACTAAGCCGAGAGAGGAGAAAACTGACAGTTTTTAGGATCCTAGTCAAAGAAAATTAGATTGTGGACCAACTTTCCTCAACAAGTCGTGGATTGGTTATAGGAGGAGGCAATGGAGGAGGTAGCCTCTGCAGAGGAGAGAGAGGTGGTGGAGGAGGAGGAGGAGGAAGTGACACCATCTACCATGGTCACCATTAGAGGACGTAGTCTACCTCCTCCTTTTTCTTCTAAAGGGCATCAAAGTCCAATGCCAGCTCAAGGGGCTTCTTCATCTAGAAGAAAAAGGCCATTACATTTTCTCGCAAAAGGGATTGAGGAAATCATTAGTTAGAGGTTAGAACTTACTTGGTGGTTCATTTCATTGTATATGACTCATGATATGAGATGCATTTATTAGAGGTTGAGTCAGGACTCAAGATTCAGGACATGATTCACTGTTATGTGTGATGTAGCACTAGACATCTTACACATCTTATATATTAGTTTTATTTTCATATTTATCTGTTAATGCATTTATTTTATGTTGTGGATGCTTTGGATACTTAAAAAATTGAAAAAAAAATGGATATTTTTGTATTTTTTTAGTTTTGCCGATGTTTGTAGATTTTTACGACTTTTTTTTTTTTCCAGACCCTCACTGATTTTATCTTGATGTCGATGTTCGCAACATTGGGGAAAACCTTCCAACTCTAATTTTAAAATTCAGATACTTGTTTGCTAAATCGTGAAAACAAAGGAATGCTAAGAAACTAAGTTTCTTCCTGTTGGATATCTAAACAATTTACTGTATCCATTTTAAGAATAAGAGCCATAAAAGAAACAAACTTTACATTAGTTTCCTTTTTGCAAATCACAAGCGGATCAACATATCCACCTCACCATTTTCACTCACTTCAATAAATCCAAGTGAAATCTATAATAATAAAATTTACCAAGAGCATTTCACCAAAATATTTGACAGCATATGCGTTGGGCCACAATCACATCTTGCCCAGGTTCTCATTTCCACAATATAAACATTCACTTCAGGCATTGGTCCCTTTTTTTTGCTTTTTAAATTATTGTGTAATGACCCATTCCAAGTTATAAGCAAAATAATATTAGTGTGTATACGACATACGCATATGATAGCTACACATGCATATATCGCATACACTGCACTAGTATACGTACCTGCTAGTATCGAGACTACCTAAGTTAGAGTAACGAATTGAATATCACAATGCATTTTATCTCGTTGAGATATAATGAAATATCAACAAGATACTTAACACATACACCGCTCTTATATGTGTATGTGTGGTAGAGCATTATTCAAGAAAAACAAAATATAATTTAGTACAAATTATATGTGAGTGGACAAATAAAATAATAATATAATTTAATTAATTATAAAGTTAATTTAAATAAGTTATAAACAAAAATAATACAATTAATATTAAAATAATTAATCAAAGTCAATATCTACATAAATGCCTATAATATCTACATAAATGACTATAATATCTCCATAAATGCCTATAATATCTACGTAAGTGTGAGGAGGTGGAGGAAAGTTATATACGGAGTGGAATATGAAGGAGAGGGGGAGGCTTTTCTTTGCTAATTTTGCACTATTGTCTAAGGAAATATGGAGGGATATGAACTGTTCTGAAGGGAAGACTCATTGTTCTTGGAATTCTGGGCACGGGGGCAGAAGAGGCATCTTCTGGGTCTAGGATTGTTTCCTAGATTGGCTGGGAGGAATAGATTGTTTTGGTAACCTGTCCGCTACATTCACGAGGAGAACCACAGCCCAATAAGTCATCACTTTTGTTCCAGGTATTTTTCTATGTATAAAATAGTTACTTATGTAAGTTTAAATTTATTGTCGGTCTGCATTTATTTGAATTTATGCTTAAATCTATGTATAGAATAAGTTTATGTATGAAAATGATGGTTTTGGAGCTTTACATATTGCAATTATTATTTGCTAATCAATTGCACGAATCATATGTTGCTAGATTAGATAGGTGATTTATTTTTCTCTTGAACAATTTAAGAACGAGCTCTGCTAGGGCTTTCAAGATATGTGTACGATCAAAAGTTTTTAGAAAACCTCATGGCAACCCAAACTATCTTTGCATCCAAGTTCAGGGGGTCTGTGGTCCGTGTGCCAAATTCTTCAACTTGCTATTAGATCTTTGTCAAGCTCCAATCTGGGCAGTTACAGCCCATTAGGTTTTGTTCCTCAGATCTGGTTCACGACCTCAAGCTTTTGTTTAGAGAACTGAGTGGGTATCCCCTTAGACATGCAACGCCTGCTTTCTCAAGGGAAGCAATTGTATGATGCTAGTCCTCCCTTATTTTACAACATTGGTAAAGATGTCAGTGTTTTTATGGTTCTTCTTCTACAAGGGGGACTAGAGGTAAGCCTTGCTCCTCTCAGACTTTTTCTTACAAATGCCATCCATGCTATGTTGGAAATGTAACTAGTTTCAATCTTCATAATTGTTATTGTAATCATTTCAATATGTATCTTATGTGACAAACAAAAAGAACAATGAAAATTTATTATTTTATAGCATGGGTTTCATGCTCCTTATTGATGATCTTATAGGTAAAATCATGCTCTTCATGCTTCTAGGGTTTGTTAGGTCATAAGATTTATTGTCATGAGTCAAGAGAGCAAACATCATGTTTATAAGACCCTTCCGGGCAAGGTGTAGCTTGTAAAAGAATTTATTTTGTGTCTAGAAAGTTCTGGAAACCTCCAAAGTACAATTTGCCCTGGGCAGCTACAAGTCCTCCTAAAGAAGGAAATTTGACCCATTGGAAACGTTATATAAAGGAGCAAATTCAACCTCATTTGGCACACACTCACTCACAAGTTCGATATCTCCAGAATAAGTTTGATCTATAGCTGGAAGCAAGAAGAAATGGAGAACGAAGGGCTAGAAGGCTAGAAGAAGGAGGAAGATTTGTTTTTTCCTCTATCTATCTCACATGTGCGAAGATCTAGGGTTTATGCAGCTACCAAGAAGGTCTAAATTGCATGAGATCAAGTTGCAGTATCAAGTTGCTAGAAGAGCAAATATTCTGTTGTGACTTCGTTGACCCTAGGAGAAATTGTCTCGCGCAAAGGGGGATCCCTTTAAGAGTCGAATTAGGGTTTCTACAGCAACTACAGGGCTGAAGTTGCAGGTCGAAGTTGCAGGGTCAAAGTTGTGATTAAAGTTGCAGCTGGAAGTTGGTTGAAGTGGGATCAACCCTTGTTGACCTGATCTACTTGAAAGTGTTGCTTGGAGGGTTGATTTGGTACTTGGAGGAGGACTTGGTCTAGGGTTTGGGTCTTTGTTGCCTCATTTGAAGTAGATTCCATAAGAGAAGAGATTTTCTGGGTTTTCCCCTTGTAGGGGTTTTTCCCTGGCTTGGAGCCTAATATTTGTGTCCATTGTCTTTACTGTTTTGAGCTTGACATTTGTCTGATGAAAAGATATAATAAAGAAGCACAAGAAGATAAATAAGATTCATAAGCAAGTATTAAGGAAAAAGGAAACTCTAATTTAGTAGTTGTCATATTGCAATTTATCAACATGCTCGCCCCCCTCCCTAAAGCAGATCAGGCTCAAACAACTCTGGCGTCGTTTTTGTGGGAAAAATATGAGGAAGTTCCCTCCCTAGAAATCTCTCACTCAGATCTGGAGGATATTTGGTAGGCGTATTCAAAGGCAACCCTAATCTGTCGTTTTAATGGCTTTTGGCCCCTCACAATCGATCTCTACCAATGGATCCATTTGGTATGGACTAAGAATGGCAAGATTATTTTCTGCTCAAGAGGCTTCTTCATAGTGGTATTTCAGGAATATGAAGATTTTGATATAGGACTTTCGAATCCATCACATGTGTTTTAGAGTCAACGTTTCGAACCAAACAGTGCGGCTCATCATCAGGACACTCTAATGAGAAATCTGACCAAATTTCAATAGATAAATAGGTAAGAGATGCAGGATGTTAAAATTTAAAAGGTTCAAAAATGAACAAAAGTTCAATAGACGTTGAGTCAAATGAACGTTAAGAGGAAAAGAAAAAGTAAAACGTAACAAATTGGAATCAAATGTATTAAATAATATAAATAATGAAATTAGTAATTACAATAATATAAACATAAGGAAATAATTATAATAATATTAAATGAAACATTATTATGTAACTAATACTAATTAATATTAATAACAAAATTATAAACATATTAATAAAAATATAACTATAATATAACCAAAACAAAATAACCAAATTCAATACAAATGTATATAATAATATATTAATATATGATATTTATTTAACATCCCACATCTCACACTTACTTATCTATTGAAAGTTGGTCAAATTTCTCATTATAGTGTCCTAATGATGAGCCACACTGGTTGGCTCAAAACATTGACTCAAAAACATGATGTAATGGATCTGAATGTCTTATATCAAGATTACTCATCTCATAGAAGCCTAAACTCCGAAAATCTGAAGATTATCAAAACTCTTTATCTAAGGAGCCTTAGTTTTGGGGAAATGTTGGATTGTTTTCTAACACTTGGGTTCCCAGATTTTGACCCTTCTATAGCTTTCAATACCAAGATGCCAATATGGGTCAGGTTTCCTAATCTACCAGCTCACCTGTGGCATTACACAATCTTTCAGGGCATTGGAGACTCTCTAGGTCATTATCTTACTACTGATGTCTCTTGTGGGCAGCTTGGTTTATACACCTATGGAAGAATTTGTGTTGAAATCGATATCAATAAAGGGTTTCCCAACCAAATCAATCTAAAAATCGGTGATTTTCACTGGACTCAAGCTCTAGACTATGAGAATATTGCTTTTCACTGTCGCTTTTGTCATCAAACAGGCCTCTTACAGAACTCTTATTCGGTGTTTAGTTATCCACAGAAGCAAAACATCCGCAATTCCAGAACTAAAAGTTGGAAGCCTTGTAACCCTCCTCTTATGGAGTCCAAGTCCTTTAAGTCGAAGAAGGACAATGAAGAAGTTGTTGATAAAATCCATCGAGGGGGCAAGGTCCAAGACTCGAGAGCCTCAAACATCTCCTGCAATTCTTGGTGTGGACCACGCTCCTTGGGCAAGCACGGAGATATTGAATAATAATGACTCTTCGAGTATATTGAAACAAGCTCATGAGTCGACTTCTTCGGACTCTGACAAGGAATCTCTTTCAGCGCGCAATGATAATTCGCAAATCGCTTTGATCAAACCGCCTTCAAAAGGTATGGTCGAGGTTTTGAAAAAGAAAGGAAAGAAAGGTCGCCTTGAGGATCTGCCCTAATTTGGGTGATTCTCCTCTCTAGTTGTGACTTATGTCCCTTTACGTTTACTTTGCTATTCTATGTACCATTCATCTCTGCTTTGGTACCTCTAGTATCAGGAAAACTATGCCAGAAAAAGAGTAATGATGGAAAATGATGCAATTTTTTTGTTTGATCAATCAAATTTTTACTTACAAAAAAAAACTCCTAAAACAATTTATTTTTGCTATAGCTTACTTAGCCCTAGTTATTTTCTTAGGGACTATTGTTGATTTTCCATGGCATTTGAGAATTTAGGTTAGTGTCTTAAAATCTCTAACACAAAGCCTCAACTATCCTACTTTGCACAGCGGAAAAATACATATCAATGAATAACCTAGCACACATGAAAAATTTTTAATATTTTTCAACCCTACTTCGTTATATTAACAACTTTAATACAACAGTCTAAGGCTCTCGTACCAAGGATAATGGCCCTCATACATCCACTGATACAAGTACATAGAACTAGGGCTTGGTGTCTGTCAAGTTGACCATCAATCTACCCTGAACAAGACATCCTTGACCTACTTGTTGATGCAGCGCCCCGCAAACATTTCAGTCCATGTGTCCTGAACACATCTGTTGGTCCATCTGCTCCCAATCTGCAACTCCTACCTCTATCAATGGCCCTGCTCCTTTAGGCTACTAAACTCGGTTTATGAATCTGCCCTAGCTGATCATTTGTCCATCAATGCATCAGCACTTAAGGTCTTCTTTCGAGATATTCATAACTCCATTTGTGAACTCTCAACCATAGTTTTAAAAATCGGAACCGGTGACCGAACCGGTCCACCTAATAAACCGAGTTTCAAACCAAGACTAATCAGATCTCAATGAACCGGTTTTTTAAAAAATAAATTAAATAATTAATTTTTAATGAAAAAAATTATTTTTAAGATTTAAAACCATGATTCCAAGCCAATAGAGACAAAATATGCAAAGTTTGCTCATCTATATACCATGTAAAGGTGAATATATCAAAATGGCACCGAGTGGAATACATATCATCGACAAAACACCTAAGCACTGAGGCTCTAAATGGCCTCTAGAGTCTGAAAACAATGCTCTAAGCTATGGGGCCACTGGCCTACTACAAGTCTACATATCAGTGATCAACAACATGAACACTCCTCATCATGATCAAACTCATCACCATTATTAGACAAGGGATCATCAACATGAGCTACATAAATAATATGGCTCGGAGTTTGAGGACTGCTAAAACTCCTCTACAACTTTAGTAACAGTAGTAGTAGCAAAAATATACATCAAAACTACAAATCATTGATCAACATGGTCACTCATGAAACTCATCATTGATTCAGTACTACTAGAAATGGGATCATCAACAAGCGATACATAAACATCATCTAGCTCAAAGTCTTTAGACTTGGATTGCTCAACCTTATAACATGATAGAAATTTAAAAAGTTTAACATGCCTAACCAATGATTTTGGTTTGAGTGAAGGGTTCATCTCCTCAACCTTATGTGGTAGAAAAAGATTACCATGCCTAACCAATTGTTTTCCTTTGAGTGAAGGGTACATTCTTGTTAAGGCCATGGTAGAGGAGTTCAACAATCAATACCACCAACATCAACAAAGTTCAACAATCAATGCCACCAACATCAAGGCTCTTAAAGGGCTTCATGCTCTTGATCAAATGTCAATGTCATACCCTCACACATGATAGAATCAAATGGAAACATTGCAAACCCCCAAACCATGAAATCTTAAAAACCATTAAGTCTGTTGAATTTTGAGTGAAATCTAAAATTCTAGTTTCTCCGAATAAAATCCAATGAGGTTGAAACCACTCTCAAACATCCTGAGTCATTTCAAGGTAATGTTAAAAATTTAAGTAAAAGGAAAAATAAAGGATGTCACTTTTACTTTAAGAATTTAGCATTACCATTAGTTGCCAACATTGCTAGGGTTGAGATGTGTCAAGCAAATGAGAGGGCAAGCATGCTTTTCTTGAAGGGGTTGTTTTTGGGGGAAAACAAACCTAAATTTCCCTCATAACAGCTCCAAAACTCACAAAACTGCATTCTATGGGATCCACAACTGGTTTGGCAATGAACCGGCCGGTTTAGGACCGAACCGTTCCGTTCGACCATAAACTGATTGGTTAGGGCCATTTTTTGTGAATTTTGGGCGAAAAAGACCCTTCAACTAGGTTTTTTGTCCGATTTGACCCAGTTGCCCAATGAACCGGCCGATTGCCGATTTTTAAAACTATGCTCTCAATTGCCCACTACTGCTCCTTTGGGACTTCTTCCCTCTAATGCCTTCCTGTGCTGCTCCAATGAAGACAAACTTTGGGTTGGAGGTCTGCCACCTATCACTGTCAAACATCCTTCTTCAACAATAAACTTGGGTTGATGTAACCTGCTCCCTTGACCTCCTCCCTTTGTCCTTCAAGGATCAGTCCTGAGCTTACACAAATCTACCTCTCCTAGCAATCCAAGTGGCATTCCCTGTCGTGCACTTAGGGCTCCATGGCAAAGCATCTAGATTCTAACAGTCCTCCAAACTGTACGTTGGCTGCCATCCATCTGTCCAATATCAACTCCTTGCAATATTGTTCATGCACTGCTTGTTGTTCCTACAATGGCCATCTTCAGCCAATCCTTGGTTGATCTTGGCTTCCTCATACTACTACTCCAAACATGAAACAGTCCCTTCATACTTCTTCAGATATGCCTTCTTCTAGGGCTTCGTCACATTGTCCTTTGCTCTGCAATATGTTCCTCAATTGCACAGATTTCGACCTTTTGGATCTGCCCTCATTTAGGACTATTTCCATATGTTGTCCAAACAATGAATAACCTTCCAAATCTACCCAGATCTTGGGCTCTAAGTCTACCCTCACCAAGGGCTTCCTTGTGAGGGCTAATTGTCAACATCCTGACCATTCTTAGGTTGTCCATTTTATTACATCAGTCATAGTCTTCTTCTCTACAAATCAGGTCCAACTCATTTGTCCTATCATAGTCTGCAACCTCTCTAGTTTTGCCTCATCTGCATAGATATAGAGCAGGGCGGCCAACCTTAGGGTCAGATCTAAGGCTCCGATTCAGTCTTGAGGACACCCTCATCTAGGCTTTGGTGTTTGTTGTCTCGAATACTTTTAGGGACAACCCTTTTTCAAACTTTGAATCTACCTTTCGTTGGTCCTTTTCATTTGCCGCATTACCCTTCTTTATTATCTTAAAATTGCACACATGTTCATAGATCTCAGCCTCCCAATTCTTCAGATCAAACCACAATGACATGCGGCCATACTAATCGGTTAGAATTTGCTTTCTGAGGATTTCAACTCCTTCCAATAGCACAAGATCTAGCAGATTTTCGGACAAATCCTTAAGGATAATGAACCATGAAACTAGCTCTCAACTAGGGCACGATTTCAGTCCTGAAGCCTTCAAGACTATCCTCCCTCCTTACATTCAGTCAACCTGAGAAACCTCATCTAGACGTCCCACTTAGTCCATAAGTTTCTCATTGTTCTGAGCACCTGACTGAAGTATTTACGCCCTCCTTTAGGGCTATTGTGACACACAGTCCAACCCCAAACTTGGTCTACCCACTCCTCATTTCCTAGACAAAACCTTCTTCAAATCTATTGCATTGGTCCCTTAACACTTGCGGCCTAACTCCATTGATTAAATAGACTGCTCAGCCTCCCAAAACTAGGCTTACGACCCTCCTGAACAACTGCTACAGGAGTTTCAGCCTACCACAAGAAACCCTTACCATCTGCAGCCTATTATACAGAGATTTTGCCCATGTATGCTCAGATTAGCTCTTTGCAAGCTCGGCCTTCAGTTTCTCCTCCTTATCCATCTCAGAACTAGAAGACGAAACCCTCCTTTGTTTTTCTTCCATGCTTGATTTGGCGCCTTAGGACTGTGGCTTCCTGAACTTGCCTCCTCCCTTGAGAAAATGAACTTAAGGCCTCTTTTGAAACCCTCTCGACCCTCAAACTAGGGCACACATAGGGCTACATCTCTAGCCTTCGGTCCAAGTGAGCTCCCCCTCACTTGATAGTTGATACCCTCTAGCCTAGCCTTCGGCCTTCTTAAATAGCTTTCCCAAGCCTTCTATGGAACCCCCTCTAGATCTTAGAGGAATTATCCACTTCAACTTAGGCTTTTAATTTCCCTTTCAGAATTTTAAACCCCATCTCAGTCTTAAACCCCTTCACTCGGGTTCTTTTCCCACAAAGTCCTTTTGTGACCAATATTCTCACAAACCCCAAATCTGGGCTTGTGGAATACCTCCCAAGCTACACTTTTCAACAACTACCCCTCTTGGCTTTGCCAAGAGTTAGCCTAGATGGAGGAGTTGACATATAGCGACAGATAATTCAACTCAAGGCTCGTCCCCAAGGCCATACCTAGTGGATTGAAGATTTTTTCCACGTTACCCAAGGTGTGGGTTTGGCAACAACAACACGTGCCCTCAAGGCCTGGGATGTTATTATCCACCTGACAAAAACATGGATTCTAGTGAAAGCAACCATCCATCAAAAACTAAGATCAATAATGCATTTAAGTGAACCAAACTTGAATATTATAGGCATATCAATATTTCAAAGAAAGACAAAGGTGTTTTCTCCCTTGGTAGGGGTGGCTAATGGTCAACCCTATTAGGTGTTTCCATCCCTAAAGGGAGGTGACATTCCGTTGGTCCACCCTTCAATTGACAGGTGTTAGTGTATAATAATGTGGTAATGTAGGGAAAAGACTTTATGGTCAAGCACCATGGTCGAAGGGACCAACTGAAGGGCATTTCCATGTCCTGAGCGCATGGATGTGAGGAGGGAGAATTTGTGGATACAAGAGTTACCAGCTCGGCCTGATTTTTCCACCCCTCTTGTGCACCTTTTACTTCTTCCTGATTATTCTTTGTATTGCCAAATATAGCTAAGGGTTAGAGCTTGCTCTTTTTGATGTAGCAATTTTATTACCCCTTAAGATGAGCCAGTTCGTCGTTCATTGGGGTTGAGACATGCAACGGTTCCTTTTGATGTGTAATGGAGCATCATGTGCTCAATAACCAGGTGATGGCCATATGAGGGAGGTAGAGCTCATGCTAGGCTTTTGCCCACATGCTAATCTTTGTCTTGACCATCTTTTGCATTTTGATTTTCTTTCTTTTGTTTCTTTGTGACCATGATATGCTTTTTCTTTTCTTTTAGTTGCATCAACCTCCTAAGGCAAAGTTTTCAGGCCCTACTCAAGGTGTGTGAACATATGAGTGCCAAATCCCCAAGAGCTAATTTCAAGTTGTACCAGAAGAATGGAGGCGAGATATAGGGCTTGTAATGTGGTATGGAAAGTGCTGAGTATCGTAAGAGGAGAATGGAATGCACTACCTCAATCATGGTTTTCCAAGCAGCGCCCCTCCTATAACACAAAGGGCCTTAAGAGAGGTCCCACTAGACTAGGGTCAAACATTAACCCCTTGATAAGGTGACAGAACAAAATTAGGATCAAGGTCTGTCAATTTTTCAAATCACCCAATTATTCATACTAGATGCTCAAAACACCCAAGTATAAGCATCCGATTGCAAAATTATCGAAGTGCCTTTTGAATAGCATCCCACCATCATCCAAGTGTCAATGTCGGATGGTGAGAGGCACATCGCTGATACAAATGGCAGAGGTACATGGCATATCATCATCTAATGGTGGCTGGCAGAGGCTGCTGGCTGTCAAAAATAGGAAAAAATATTCCTCCTATGGGGTTACCAATATTGGTGGGTAACACTCCCCATCCAGGTTCAATTCCCACGTGACATGTTCAGCTCATAATGGATTTATCCTTCTAATGGCTTCAAGCTTAGCTGTCTTAGTTCCTCTATGACCGAAACATGTATATTCCTCATATGGAATATAAAGATATTTCTTCAAGGGGGAAGAAAAATATATAATGCTCCCAAAAAGCTTCGATCTCAGGGTTCTTGGGGAATAGGCGCTCTACTGCTCCCACTCCCCACTTCCAACATAACCGTTACAACAATAGGAAGACGATCATCATGTAACTCTTTTCTGTATCTATTGCAAGTCTGGTGCAATATTGGAAGTAATGTAAGTTTTATTTTCAAAAAGAAATAAACTACAACTATGAAGAGGATCTTTGTGTTAATTCTTACGTCTATCCATTACAACTATGGTGCATATTTGAATTTTGAAGTAGTATAAGTTGCATTTTAGAAATAAATAGAGGTCGTTAGACTCAGTGATCTCAAAACAAACATCACAAAATCTATGAACTATTCTGTATGGTACAGCTTGCACTGCCGCAGATGATAGTTCACATTTTAAAAAAAATTAACAGCAGCCAATCAACAAGATTAGTTGCAGCAACCAACTGCATCTCTCTTCAAAAATGTACAAAAAGTCGAAAGAAATAAAAAGAAAGATGACAATCTTTTGCCTCTTTCTTACATAAAATCTTATATAAAAAGAATGGTACCACCAATCAGGCACAATGATTAAGAAACCTGATCACATCATGCAGGAATCTGTTTAGCAAATAATTTGGAAGAAGAATACTCAGTTTCTTATCTGTCTTTTTCAACACAACAATGCAAACTACAAAAGTTATTGTTTTGAACATTATAATACACCCTATATAGTAATTGATATGTAACTAGAAGCTATCGCTGGAAGCTTCATTTATATTTTAGACTTTAGCAGAAGAAAACGAACTGTAAATTGTAAGGAAATACAAAAATCAAACCGCATGTAAATTAATTAATGAAAGATACACACCCG
This sequence comes from Pinus albicaulis, assembly GCA_034641835.2. Taxonomy (NCBI): domain Eukaryota; kingdom Viridiplantae; phylum Streptophyta; class Pinopsida; order Pinales; family Pinaceae; genus Pinus; species Pinus albicaulis. Next base: position 1,580,194,239 of record CM076578.1, read on the forward strand.
GAACTTTTGGACTTGAGACCCAATTTCCTGCACATCTCATGTGCAACTGCTCTATCATGATTGCTCAAGTCAGCTTCAAAGGTCAGCACTGCAGACAATACAAACGTTAGAAAATAGGAACTCCGTGCATTTTATCATCTTGCAGATTTTCCCTACTACACACATTTCCTTACCTCCATAGAGAATCCAGGCCAACATAAATGACAAAGTACAAGAAAACCAGCATCCTTAGACAGATGGCTTGGTTATGACTCTATTTCAAATCAAATTTGTGATCCCTGATGATGATGACTTACTAACGGCAAAGCAATAGAAAGTGTCACCAGTCTACTAATCAAACATAATATGTGTAACTAGATATTCCAAGGATACAAACCACAGATTTAACATCAATTTAAAGTCACAAAATATATACTTGTACTTTGTTCAAGAATGATGAAGCATAATATTATCTTACCGTCGATTTGTTCAAACATTACTGCTTAGTGTTAAAAATCATTTCTTATATTTTATGAAATGTGATGGCATTCCAGCTTTATGATGCTAAACCTTGCTCTAAGCTCCTAGAGCCAACATAATGTTCCATAATAAAGGCACACTGTCCACAACAAGGCTGCTTGGAAGCAGGGAGCAGAAGCGGGGAGCAGAAGCAGGAGCAGGGAGCAACAATTTTCCGAAGCTTCTGGGTCGGGAGCGAATCGAGAGTGAATTCTATATAATATATTTTTATATATTTTAATGCATATATGTCAACAAAAGCATGTAGAATGATGAATTAAATATAAAAAGCATGTAGAATGATGAATTGAATATAAAAAGCATAAAAACATGGATTAAACCATATAAATAATAACATCAATCATCTAATATTTATAATCTTCATCAACCACATGTCCATAAGTTACAAGTTACAACATATAGATTCTCATGATTCATCTATCTTAAAGTTTCAAAGTTTCAAAATTCAATATATAGCATTTCTCATCACTAAAGTTGTACTTGTAACCATTACCAAACTATAACAAAGAATATTAAACATGAAATGGAACATTTCAACTTTCACACAACATCATATTCATAATTAAAAACCAATGAGTTATAATTTCCATCTTCAAACTTCATACTTTAATTGTCATATATTGTTTACAAAAAAATACCATAATAAATATGAAAGAGTCAATAGTTATAAAAAGTATTAGAAACTAGGAAAGATGAGTAAACCTATTATCTACAACATTTTCCTCTTGCCATGAGGAATTCTAATTTCTTTTATCATGGTTTATTGGGAGTCTCCTCCCGCATAGTCGGACGACCATGTCCCAACCAATGTTACCAGTCTTGGAATCGGCAATAAATCGGCGAGGCAAAAGAGCGAAGAGTTTGAATCAGATCAGGAAAAAATCGGGAAAAAAAATGGTGAATTCAATAAATAAAGATATACACATATATTGAATTTAATAAAATAGATATAAAAATAATAATAATAGAAAAAATAAATAAATAAAAATTAAATTAAACAAAAAAACAAAAAACAAAAAACAAAAAACATTTTTTATTCATATTCAATAAAGCCATGTCCAAACAATGCATAATATCAATAGATGTCCAAAATATCACGAATGAATAAGTATCTCATATATGTTATGAGTCCAAACATGATCCAAAGTACTGAGTCCTGACTCCTGACCAGTGAATACATAGAACCAGAAGCATCTGCTTCTAAAAGTTTACAAAATACTACCAAGCAAATCAGTGAAAAATCGGTAACTGAGAGTCTAAGACTCTAAAAGTGAGAACTAGAAGTAATTCCTCCCACTGCTTCGCTTGCTTGACTCTCTAAGTTCTCCAAGTCATGTAGACTTAAAAGAGGAGGCTCCTCTAATTGGACCCAATCTGATACATTTGTAGTTTGCAAATCTATCTCGTCAAGGTCGATTGGTGAATTATCCAAACCTATCATTATCATGAGACATTGAAATATAAATTAAAGTTTGAACTTTAAAGTGCAAATCAGATTATGAAAACTTCAAATTCAGGCTCTCACCTAGCATTTGCTTGTTGTGAAGTCGTAGATTGTAATGGACAAATACAAGTTCATTTAAGTGCTTTTGTGTCAATCAATTGTGCTTCTTAGAATGTATTTTCTCAAACATGCTCCAGTTGTGCTCACAACCTGAAGCATTACATGATTGGTTTAAGATTCGAATGGTGAGTCTCTTCAAATCTGGCGTATCACTACCAAAGTTTTGCCACCAAAGACCTAGCAAGTGGCAAGTGTTTGTGAGTAGTAAGTACTAAATACTAAAGAGTAAAAACTTAAAAAGAAAACAAAATTTAATAAACATTTAACATACAAAATAAAGTTTAAACAAATTTAATGAATTAATGAAGCCTTCAAGTCTCAAAGGGTACGTGGCAACATCTTAGTCCTTTCTCGTATAGCACTGGTATAAGCAAATAATTTAGCTAGCGTCCTATAATCCTGTAGTTGGGTAAAGACATGGCTTTGAAATTCTGGATCAGGGAAGCACCTTTCAATGCATGTCATAAGTCCTCTGCCAACCTCCCCATCCTCATTAAATTCTCTTATCATAAAAATATTGTGGACTTAAGAAGTACCCAACAGCATGTAAGGGGGAATGCAATTGCCTATCCCAACGTGCATCAATAATATTCCAAAGAGGCAAATACTTTGCCTTCTCATCCCCATATCTTCTTTTGATTGCCTCCTTTGCGAGATCCATCGCCTCATAAATGTAACCCATAGCGGGTTTGACATCATCAACCATCTTGAAAGTTCAAGCTTTCAAATTTAATGAAATACGAAACTTTGAATATAAAAAGAAGCTTGAAATGAAATTTTAAAAATGAAAAAGTTAAGAGACTTGAAGTACCTGAGAACTATGACAAGGAACTTCGTCACAGCAATAATCTCTTAGACATCTTTCCAGAAACCGTCATTAAACACAAGTGCAACAACTTCAATGCCTTCAAGGGCGTTGGAATGTTTAGATGCCATCCACTCAGGTCCCAAGAACATCCTCTTCAGATTACTCTTTTGCTCAACCACAGATTGCAAAGATATGAAATTTGTTCTGTAGGAATTTACAGGGTAAGTTCCTGAAATCAAACACCAAAAGTCGCCGCTCACAAATAGATCACAAATCAGTACACTAGTATATCACATGGTTAAAACCCTTGAAGAGGGAAACAATCCACGGCCTGAGCCAACGTGGCCACTTCAGGCAATTTATTAATATAAAAAAAAAAAAAAATTACATATGTTTCTCTCATAAACGGTTACAGGACAAATGACCCTCCATGCTCTTTAAATAGAGATCATGGACCAATCGGGTATTAAGCCACGGATCAAGTGTCGTTAATACCGAGGAGAGAGTGAACCATCGGATCACTACAAATCATGACCGTCGAATTATAAGTTACAAACATACATAGTAAAGAAACACACTTTACCTAACTCTACACTAGACCAAGTTATACTTAACTATTTCCTATGTGTCGGAATATCCTAAAATGTTCCAAATCTAGTCACTGCAGGTCGAACAATTTCTTTACCTTCAGTGTATTTTCTCGTGGTGTTTAATACATTAGAGTGCTTGTACAAGTATTTGGTTATGGATTTTGCCTTCTCCAAAACCTCATGTATCCAATGAAGTTTACCAATGTCCTCAACCATTAAAGCTATGCAATGGGCAGCAAAAGAGATCCAAAAAATAGTGGGGTGCATAATATCAAAAAGTCTACCAACAACCATATAATTAGCTGCATTGTCGGTGACAATTTGAACAATATGTTCTTCTCCCACTTCTTGAATGACTTCCTCCATCATTTCACAAATAAGTTGGCCAGTCTTAACTTTGTCTGAGGCATCCATTGATTTGAGAAACATTATACCTACTGGACAAGATACAAGGAAATTTATTAAAGTTCTATTCCTCTGATCTGTCCATCCATCACTCATGATGGTGCACCCTGTTTCTACCCATGATGAGTGAAACTCAGATTGCACAAGCATGACTTCAACACTCTCTAACAACAAATTTGTCCTGGGGTTTTGAACCCTGGACCTACAACAGCGACTGCATCAATCATAGCTTGCCAATAAGGACTTCGGACACAGTGGAAAGGTATGTCAAAATAGTACCAAAAGTTAGAAATGGCCTTCCTTGCCTGACTATGGATATTTTTTTTCCAACCAGTGCCATCCAAGGTAGGTTGGGAACCAGTTTTTGTGTTGGGAGCAAAAAAAGTGTGTATATTTCGACCACCAGTGTTGAATGCAAGAGGATTCATTTGGCCTTGAGTTTGAATTGGACTTGGAGGCATGTGTGGGAAACTTGGGAACGGCATTGAAGATTCAACAGAGGGAGATGACAAGGGAGTATTGGAAGAAGAATGGTCAACTCCAAGAGTTCCTATTTCTTTAATTTGCTTTGTTTTCTTGGCATTATGCTGACTCAACATATCAAGGGCCAAGATTGTTTGGTGTTTGACATTTTCGTCAACATTCTCGCAGAGACCTATATCATGGTCGGGTATCTGTGCAAGGTGGTGCTTGAATCTATAAATGCCTTCGCTATATTTCGCTTTGCAAAATTTACGAAGGAGCCTAGATTCTCCAGGAATCTTCTCACAATAAGCCCAAGCAAAGTCCTTCTCCCTTGGCATTATTGTTGTTTGCCCTTGAGTTTAATTTGTGGCTCCTGTACGCTTGTAATAGACATATAAAAAAAATGATACAAAACGAGTCCTGATACTATTTTCATGATCTACAAAATCAATAAACTATGAAGGGACTGTGTTTATGACATAAGTTAAACTGTTTATCATAAAAATATTTATGATCTACAAAATCAATAAAATAATGTTCAGATCAATTGGATACATATATTTAATACTTGATAGATATTTTTAAAAATTCACATTACTAATCTATGTGCATCAAATAAAATGGTATAATATGTCAACATGCATCACTAATCAATGATAACCAAAGAGAGTCAATCTTTTGTATATAATGAAGATATGAAATATCACATGCATTTATGACAATATCAAGTGCCAATGTATTCTCCCTAAAACTTTCATCCTTTTTAAACACATAAAACACATAAAATAAAAAATAGTTGAAGTGTGCAACCCAAAATCACTAACGTTTGCTTCTCTTTCTTCTTTGTAACATAACTTGAGCATGCTTTTCCATGCTTTCCTTATGTATTAATTATTTTAGCTTACGTTATGCTTATCGTTAGGACAATAGACAACTCATTTATATTATATAAGCATACTCACTTTGGAGTCTGGAGTCTGTATCCTCGCAACGACAGCGAGTGAATGAAGCAATAGCGGCAGCGGAGTCCTCATCAACAAGCCAACCTCCAGCTCCAGCACCAGCACCAATCTTGTCGAGGCACGAGTTAGGTTGGGCCCGACAACTCTAGCACCAATCGTCGAGACAGAGGAGTCATCGTCGGGAGTTGTTTTACTGAGTATTAACAGTCGTCAGGAGTCGTCGGGAGTTATTAAACTAAGCTCATGTGGGTAATTAAACAGAACGTAACAAGCCCTACCTTTTCCCGATCAATCGCCAAACACACCAGAAATCACAGACTTGCAAGTCAAACTCGCATTGACCACGAGTCAAACTCGATCAACACGAGTTTGACTTGTGAGACTCTGCTCGGATCTTTTCGTCGTCAAGTCAATTGAGAATCGCAAGCGATCGGTGATCCTTGTTTCACTGGTCCCAACCTAGAAGGCACATGACCTCCATGTGAGGTTGCAGATGGAGGTGACGGCAAAGTTGGTGCACCACCACGCCTCGGATCTTTTCGTCGTCGAGCCGATTGGGAATCGCAAGCGATCGGTGATCTTTGATTCACTGGTCCCAACCTAGAAGACACGCCAACTCGATCAACACGAGTTTGACTCGTGAGACTCTGCTCGCATCTTTTCGTCGTCGAGTCGATTGGGAATCGCGAGCGATCGGTGATCCTTGTTTCACTGGTCCCAACCTAGAAGGCACATGACCTCCATATGAGCCTGCAGATGGAGGTGGCGGCAAAGCTGGTGCAACTCGACCACTACTAGTGGATGGTGGGGGTGGCATGGTTGTTGATGATGTTGTTGTTGCTTCATCATCTTTCATAAGTTTTGCTTCCAATTGTTCCAAATGTAAGGCTCCATCCTCCAAATTGTCCTCCTTCGGGTTGTTGTCCCAAGTGACAAATACTTTATCATATCGAGCTCAATCCCAGTCACTATAATGCAATGTTGCACGGGTACCGCTCCCTACCACTAGAGATCAAGTACCTCAAGCTTCGTCGCTCGTCGGAGCTTGGGAGCTAATACGAAACACTCCAAAAATAGGGGAGCTGCTTCAGGTACGTGGGAGCTTTTCGAGAGCTTCGTGTTGAGCTAACTCAAGGATCTGGAACACATATCGATGGGGAACGCCGATTTGGAGAGTGTGGGAGCTCCGCTCCCGCTCCTCGATGAAGCGGAGCTCCCACAAACTCCAGATCGGCGTTCCCGACATCAAGCGAAACCCAAGGAGAAAACGCCGAGAAAAAAATGGCGGGAAATAATAAAAAAACTCTTCATTTGGCGCCAAAATGGGTTTCTATGTGTTATTTAATCACCAAACCTCTCAAGTAAATGATCATCAATTCATCTCTTCAAATTTCTGAGTTCTCAGGGGTCAATCTTCTAAGTTCTCATCGCTCAGGAGTCTGTGTTCCTCATCGTTGGTTCATTGGCAGCTTGGAGAGAGGCGGAGAGAGGAGAGGCAGTTGTGTTCATTGGCAGCTTGGCAAGAGGTGAGGAGATCAAGCACTGCAGCCGGCCACTGTTCAGGACCTAGGTATATAAATATTAAAATCGCATGTTGGGATGATGCTTCGCAGCTTCCATGTCTCATTATAATTCGCATTTTGAATTTTGAAATTTTCACTTCTCGAAACATTTAGGATAAAAATTTAAGATCGTGATCAGAATTTTAAAAGCGTACAGTAACCAATTCTATGTATATAACATATTTAATATTTATGCTAACCAGGAATATTTATGAGTACAGTAACCAGTAACCATTTTCAAAGTTCTTAGTTACGTGAAATATTTGTGGTTGAGCTCATCTACAACTACTACAAACTCTATTACTCCATAATTTAACTACTAATCATGGGATACTCTGCATTAATTGAATTGCAGGAGGATTCTATTTCAGAAATCTTACGTTGCAAACCTGAAATATATTTCTTCGGCATTTTCTTTTGCAAAAGTAAACCTCATTTCAGTTCTTGTGATGACCATAGCATTTAGTTGTTTTTTTTAAATAATTCTATAATTGAAAATAACAAGTCATTTCTGTTTCATTCATCATTTGTCTTCCTGAAATCAATATATTTGATGTTTAAAGATAAAATCAAAGTTCAAACTATACATAGTTTAAGTTAACGGATTACAAATTACAATGTGCACAGAGATTTCTAATACACAAAGTATTTCAATTATAGATTTAGACGCCTGTAAAATTAAATGCATTACAAATATTTTTAGCTTCGATTATAATTTATAGATTTAAATACCTGCAAATATAATAATTTTTTCTCCGGAAACAAACACATTCTGGTTGACAAGTTCCATCTTTTGGCAAATATCTGTGGCTGAGCAGTGAATAGATAATAAAATCCTCTACAACCACTGCAAACTCCATTACTCCATCATTTGACTAAACATGGGATACATTTATGATTTCTGCCATATTTTCTTTTGCAAGGGTAAACCTCGTTCCATGCCTTGTGATGGCCACAACATTTAGGCATTCATTTTTAATTTTTTTTTATTTCTTAACAGTGAACACCATAATCGGAATGATGAATCTCACATTCGAGGTCCAGAAATTATAAATGATAATTTAGTTTATAAATCAAGTTGTGAATATGCTTTGGTTACGCATCGTTGAAAAATGCAATTTTTTTTTTTAATTCTAAAATGTTGGCTTCGCGAAAAGGTCAGATTTTTTGGTATTTGCCCTCAACAAAAATTTTATAAGCCTAATTGTTGTAACCAGACACTATGCTTATCATATGATCTCAATTTATTGTCAAATATAATTTTTATTCAACCATGTAAACTTCTTTTTTCGCAAGCGGAGGAATGCAGCAACAATACTGCATTTTCCATTGGTGGGACATGTTACCAGTCTACTGTACTACATATTCGTTTTGTTTGATTTTAATATAAGAAATATTTCCGAACCGCACTTCTCTGGTTTTGAATAAGTGATATTTTGAATTTATTTGGTGTTAAAATCTATTTCTATCCCAAATTACTTTGCTACATTTTCCATGGCATTTGAAAGAGTATTACGCTTTGACAGTTTAATAGGCTGCATTTTTCTTTAACCACATAAATTTACTGTCCAAAACTTGCAAAACATGAAACTGAGTTTCTTACAGAATTGAACTTTACTTGATTACCACATTTCCTTCGTTTTAACTTTTAACATTTACTTGAACATGTGGTTTTTTCTAATGACGAAACATGTATTATATCATATATGTCATATATGTACATTTTCAAATATAGTTCTTTATTCAGTATTCTACTTCTAATTTGTTTTGTATTTTAATGTAAATTTCCAGTATTGATACCATGGATAAAAGGTTTGACAATGAATGTGGTGACAACAACAGCAGGATGAGACCCCCATGAAACTAAGTTTCTTACAGAATTGAACTTTACTTGATTACCGCATTTCCTTCGTTTTAACTTTTAACATTTACTTGAACATGTGGTTTTTTTAATGAGGAAACATGTATTATGATTCTGTCATATATGTACATTTTAAAATCTAGTTCTTTATTTGGTATTGTACTTCTAATTTGTTTTGTATTTTAATGTAAATTTTCAGTGTTTACTATTGATACCACAGATGAAGTGTTTGGCAGTGAATGTGGTGACAACAACAGCAGGATGAGACCCCCATTACCTCCACAAGTTCAAGAACGGAATGCAGAGACAACAATAGGTACCCAGAAACAATCAAACAACATTTCCAAGAAGCCCTTAATGAAGTTCATGAAAAAGATAACACAAAACAAGACAAAAAATAGTGGGGGATGTGAGGAGTGAAGGGTTGCACATGTAGCCTTGAACAAAGAATGGAGATGACTAAGCTTCACATAAACGCTGGTGGAAACAATGAATGTGATAGTAGCACTATATCTCCTAATAAGAGAGATAAACATGAAGATTCATCCCAATATATGAATGAACAAAGCCACAGCCAAAATGAAACTACTCAAGGGGATTCTAGTTCTAGGAGGACTAATGTAAGTGAATCCATTCAAAAGATGTACAATGTCATGCATAGGGGTGAAGCAGATGATTCCATAGCAGAAATTTTTTATGGCGAATGGAATTTCATTTAATGCCACTCATTCACCATACTATAAAGAAATGGTGAGAAAAATCATACCTGCAAGGGCAGGATATGCACCCCCAAGTTACAACAAAATAAGGACTTCATTGTTAGATAGAGGGGTAACAAGAATGCATGAACTTATGGAGGACCTCAAACAATCTTGGGTTCAATCAAGTTGTTCAATTGTCATGGATGGTTGGACAGATATTCAACAAAGATCTTTGTTAAATGTTATTATCACATCATCAGCAGGGCCCTATTTTTTAAAAGCAATTGATTGTAGTGGAAAAACAAAGGATGTTACTTTCATATTTGAAATGTTGAAGGATGCAATTGATGAGGTTGGTCCTTCAAATGTGGTACATGTCATCACAGATGCAGCACATGTTTGTATAGCAACAAGATTGATGATCCAAAGTCGATATATATTATAAGAATATCTTTTGGACTCCTCGTTGTGTACATGCCCTTAACAATCTCTTAAAAGACATTGGTAAAATATAGTGGATTGTAAAAATCATTTCAGATGCAATGGAGGGACAAATATTCATCTGCAACCACCATGCTTCCTTAGCAATTTATAGGATGTATTCAAAGAAGCATTCTTTAAAACCTGCAGAAACAAGATATGCCACATACTTTATTTTGCTTGAGCGCATGGTTGAGGTCTATGCATCTTTACAAGCCACTGTTGTTTCTTCAGAGTGGAATGCATGGAACAAGTCTAAGTCACCTCAAGCAAAGAAGATAAGAGAAATGCTTTTGAACGAGAATTGGTGGGTTGATTGTAGATATGTTGTCTCTTTCACAGCTCTAATTATAGAGTTGATCAAGTATGTTGATCCATATTCTCCTGCTCTTAGAGAAACTATGAATGTATTGATACCATGGTGGGAAAGGTAAAGCACATCATTCACCAAAGAAACTCTTCTTTGGATTTTTTCCATGAAATCCACAAGCTAATAGAGAAAAGATAGATTAAACTCAATACCTCCCTTCACATGGCTGCATATGCCCTTAATCCAAAGTGGTATATGGAAAGACCAAATAGAATTCTTCCTATTGATGATGAGGAGGTAAAACAAGGGTTTCTTGATGTTATAACTAAGATGTATAATGTTGATGAAGCAAGTGTGACAATGGAGCAATTTATTAATTTTGGGACATTAAGTCCTCCTGCATTCATTCATGATGCAAAGAGAGACATCAAGCATTATGCTTAAAGGAAACCCCTTGGATGGTGGAGAATGTATGGGGGTCAGGTCCCAGAGCTCTGAAAGCTTGCTTCAAGTTTGTTATCTTAGGTTGCTAGTTCCTCAGTTGCTGAAAATAATTGGTCCATTTATAGCTGCATACCTGTTAAAAGGAATAGACTTACCTCTAAGAGAGCGGAGAAACTTGTTTATGTGCGTAGTAGTCTTCAGCTTTGTTCAAGGAAGCTACATGAATATTTAGGACCTGTTGCACGATGGGATGTGAATGCTAAAGATGCTGCTCAAATTGACGATGATGATGACAATCCTTTACCAAATGCAAGATTGGTTGGCATACCTTTAGATGACATTGTTGCATCTAATGATGATGCTGATGATCTTGATCCAGTACCTAGTGATGCTCAAGCCTATATGGATCTCGTTAATGTTGAAGATCATACTCTATAATCATCTTAAGCTTTGTATTTTTGTTGCTATATTTTGGCTCTTGGGCATTTTGCCATTTTGAATTATGTACTACTTTAGGCATTTGCCTTTTAAGTTTTTTTCTAGTATGAACATCAATATGATTCGGGTGGCTTTTCAACTTTTAACTTTTTATGGTTGTCTCATGAATCATTTAAAAATTCAATTTAGTATGTACATTTAATCTTTACACTTTAAATAATAAATATATATTAATTATTGCGAGCTATGAATATATATTATTTTTTAAAATTTTAATATATTATATTACTGCCGCTCCCAACTTGATGTTTCCTGTAAATTTGGGCAAAACTTATAGCTGTACCGGATACTCATTCCCACGTACTGCAAACTCGTGCAACATTGCTATGATGTGTCAACAACCTCAAGTTGTAGTGTACATAAACCAAGCTTTCTTCCCAGTTTTCATTAAGGCAGTTCTTTTGACATTGTGGATGAAACTATAGGTGCTCCAATACCTCTCTGCAGAAGAAGTATTAACCGCCTGTGAAAGCATTTTAACTGCCAATTTTGCCGAAGGCCTCCCAAAGCCATACATGTTCACCACTCAATAGGATCCATTCTATCTCTATCATCAATAGCATGCAAAGAACCAAACGCTCCAGTTTGACTAAAGTATTTGGCTAATTCTCACGCAATCTAGCACGTTCCTCCTTGTCAGGCACCAGCTTGTCTAATGCGATCATATACCCATTTTGTACCTTTGGATCTGTATGGGGTTTTCTCCTAACTCCACCCACAGGTGTAAGTTGGGCCAACCAAGATGGAGAGTAGTACTTTGGCATAAAGACATACGCCAAAGCATGGAGTAGAACATTAAGATTATCCCACCTTTTGACAACATGTTTGTGAACATGATCATACAAGATGGGATCTTTTGGCTCAACAATATATTTTATTTTCCCTAGCATGTTATCTATCTACTCATACAACTCCCCAATCATTGGCGCATTTGTATCTGCATAACGAATCATGTTATAAATGGGCTTGGTGACGACAAAACATTCCTGACACCCATCAAAAACTGACCATCAAGAACGGTGTCCACCTCTTGAAAATCTTCCCTGTTAGATGTCGTTGCAGCCCTATCCTTTAATATTTGCCATGATTCACTTGATACCATGCTAGTCACTGCCTCTCTTACCTTCAAAAGGCACCTGAAGGTGAGGTAATAGCTAGCAAATCTAGTGTTTGCTATCTTCAATAGCTCCAACCTTGAGTGACTACAAAAAATTCCATAGGTATTGCTATGATTAGTAATGAATCTTATCATTTTCTTGCCTTTCTTGTACAATGAACCAATCTCTTTATATTGAGGTTCCTTTATCTTAATAATATCATGCATCAAAAGGTTCATTGTCTGAACCAAACACCCAGATCAAAATATGTTGGGTTATCAATCCTCGATAATTGCTCCCACTGCCTTAGAAGCATCATCAACAACTCGCCTTTTACTTTTGTCCAACCATCAGATACAATGGATACCCCATATTCATTCCAATAATTTGTGAATTTACCCAAAGCATTTCTTATTTTGGCTTTATCCCAATCAAGTCCCACGATTCTAGCTTTGTCATACCCAAGGCTCTTGTATCCTTTAGGGGCATCATTGATGGCAGCAACCATTTCATGTCAATAAGGTGAGAGAAGAACATTGAATGGTATGCCACATGCATAATAGAGAAACCGGACAATTTTTGCATCCACTTCATCCCTACAACCTTGGTCAAGGAGTTCTGATATTGTTTTACGCCTTAAGGGGATGTTTGTGCCTGTGGCTGCAAATCCACTACCATGGGTGGATGTTGATGTTGTTCTTGCAATTGCTCTATGTGTGCTAGTGGTATCATGTTCAACCTTTGATCATTTTGAATGGTATTGTGCTTCCTCCCCTTCCCTTATACATTTGGTTCTTTGTTGTGTTGACACATTTGCACATTTGCATCAGCAGGCAAAGCAAGTATTTAAAGCTTCACAATGTCAGACACTCTCATAAATTGAATGTATAAAACTTCATGCTAGGAAGCAGAAGTGGGAAAGAGTTCTCTCATATAATGATATTAGAAGATTGTACTTGGTAAAACACCAAGACTATAGCAAATGAATAATTATTACAATAACAAGCATAAAAATACCTTAATGCTCATTACTTCTGCATTTGAAAATGGCATTTTTCCTCACATTAGGAGTTGAGTGTGCTACTGAAGTTTGATTCAACTTAAGAAGTTTCTATAAAACACCAAATGAACAAAGAGTTTTATGGTTGAAAGGTAAATCGTCAAAGTTAAAGATGTTAGAAACAGATTTTGTTACAGAGCATGCTCAGAGGATGCAGGACCTTTGAAATGAATTACTATACGCTGAGACGAATTTAAAGATGTTTAAAACAGGTTCTGCGACAGAGAATGGTCAGAAGATCCGAGCTTTGAAATGAATTGCTAGACACTGAGACAACAATTGAATAAAGAGTTTGTAACAAGTTTATTGAATAATCTTCCAGACATTTACTAGAATTTGGTAACATCAATGTGCATCTCTTCCATTGAGGTACCATCTTTTAAGGACATTGTAAGATTGCTTATACAGGAAGAGCAAAGATTGAAGGAAGGAGGAGGTGAAGGAATGGATAGATGTTAATTCTGGGCAACTAGGTCCAAACTCCATGTTGCACTGCTCATATGACAATAGTCATATTTTTGTTGGATTCCTCCTTTAGAGAGGTACAAGATTGATCTAAAGATCATCTTGATTGGATGAGCAGAACATTGATTTTGAATTTATTTTCCACATGTGCAAGGTCGGCCAGATTTATCCCACATGCCTAAGAGATGTGTCACACACCCTCATTGATGAATATAAATTGGAGAGACTTGGAGGTCATTTTCTCATCATCTCACCACACATTCTCTCATTGTGATCTGATTGGTTCGATAGCCTTTGGAGGCCTTTTTCCCTCACACATGTGGAGCAAAGCTGTTGTTTTCTGCACTGATCTGTTTAGGGCTTTCTGTTTTCTGCGCTAACCTGTTTAGGACTTTTCTGCTGCAGCATTGACCATTGTCAACTCTTGGTCGTTTGACCTCAATCTTCTGCAAAAAATCCGATTTTAGAAGGCCGTACAACTGGGCACTAAAATCGAGGAATTCTGGGCTGATTGACCGAAGCCCTAGTTTGTTGCAATGACTTTTCTAAAGCTGCCTGCGTTGACTTTTATGTGTTGTCCCTGGTTTGACTTGTGTTGACTAGTGATGAGATGTCTTTGAGGGTTGTGGGTGTGACACATGAAAGTGTTGGCTGACTGAGAGAGACTTTGTTGGTTGAAGCATCCTGCTGACTGCCGTAACGCCACAATATCTCATATCTTTGCTGGACAAAAGGAATTGTAAATCTGATCTAAATTTGGCTTGTCTTCTATTGATCTATTATTGTGTTTTATCAGCATTTTACTTTCAATTTTATGTGATTGCTATTTTGTATTGGGCCTATGAAAGATTTAAGTAAAAGTGCATCAACCATAGAACACCATGGTTATCTAAATTCAACATGGTTTCAGAGCTGAGGTTAAGACAAAGTCCAAGAATCCAAGCTGGTGTTAGAAGCTATCTTTGAAGGAAGAAATCCTATCAAGGACAAATGGCCTCCTCAACCTACAAGGGTTTCAAGGCTGATGATAAATTGACTGATAAGTCTGATTATCATGCATGGAAGATGTCCTTGGATTTGGCGCTAGAAGATCAAGATGTCATGGACTATGTACAAGGGAATATTCAAGAGCCTCCATCAAATACAGTTGCTGCAACGAAGACGAAGTATAGAAAAGGGGAAATCAAAGCAAAGATGATTATCCGGGATTCTATTCATAAGCACTTGGTTGCTTACATTTCTGAGTTGAAGACATCTAAGGAGATGTATGATAAGTTGGTGAGCATGTTCAAAGCTAGCAATGTTAATCAAATCCTCTTCTTCAAGAATCAATTGAAGAATATCAAGACGGGTAAGGATGAATCTATTCAATCCTATTTTAAGAGGCTCGCTGAAATCAGGAATAACCTCCTAGCTATTGGGGAAGCAATATCTGATCAAAAGATGGTTCTTATTTCACTTGGAGGTCTCCCCCATGATTGACATGTATTCAATACCACTATTCTCAATAATAATGTGATTCCTTATTTTGATGAAATATTGACGAGATGCACTCGAGAGGAAACAAGAATGATGGAGTATGCCTCTAATGGTAATGGAAGTGACCCTACTCCCTTCGCCGCTCATGCAAAGAAGAAGAACCATGGTGGCCCGAGAAATCAAAACCATGGTAGAGCGAGGCCCAAAGGAAGGAAGGGAAGATGTTACACTTGTAACAAGACTGGTCACCATGCAAGAGAGTGCCCTAATAGAAGGGACTTTCCCAAGGATGATGACAACAACAACTCGAGAAGGAATGGCAAGAACAACAGGTTCCAAGGAAAAAGGAAGGCTCCCTCTGATTGTAATGGAAATGAACAACCTTTCAAGAGGTCAAGAAATTCGAAGTACGATGAGTCTCATATTGTTGATAATAAGAGAAATGATTTTATTCTTGTATCTACTCTCTCTGCTGCATCTCCACCCGACACCCTGGATGTATGGTTAATTGATAGTGGTGCTTCAAGGCACCTCACTGGTTATAAAGAAGCCCTTTCTGATTTGGTTGAGACGGATATTAATCTGGAAATTATCCTTGGAGATAATGCCACCTATCTGTTGAGAATTAGGTAGGGCAAGAGTTAATGAAAATTCTCATACATGATAGTTGTTTGAGTTACTTCTTTACTTATTATCTTCGTTCATTATCATGATTACGTTTGAAACATCAAACAACCATCAAAAACAATAACATTAGTGACACAATAGTGCCTCTCCTAGACCAAGACACAATCATCCTCCTTTGTAGCACCATGTAGCACGTGTAGCATATTCCATCACTGAGACCTTCTACTGAACATCATCTTTGTACTGATCAACACCATGATTGTATCATGGTTGAGTTGGCCTTCTTTTACGCTGTGTAAATCTTGCCCTGTAACAATGTCTTCTCTCTGTACTCCTTACAGAGACCTTTATCACGCTGTAGAACTTAACCAATATGTTAAGACCCAAGACTAAAGCTCTTTTATGTTCGCTAAATAGTCTTCCTTCTTCGCATCATATCACAGACCTTAACCGCGCCTTTTTCTCTAAATGTACTAAAGCAGAATCCAAACTGTGTTAAGTATCTGAACTGTAGAACCTATCCAAAAGCTTCAGAAGATATCCCAACTATATACTCAGAGGTATCCGTATTAATTTCTTCAGTTGTGACCGCATACCATATGTGTGTGTGTATATATATATATATAGGGCACATCCCCTTGAGCAAGCCGACCATATAGCTGTGGGTGAGGTCAAAAGATAATGTTTATCTCAGCGTTGATGAGGTACTTCATTTCTTGCATTTTGAGACTTGTCTTTCATCGTTGCATTGAGGACTGTTGTGAGCTTCTTTCACAAGATCTTGGAGCATATAGCTAGACTAGATTTGACACTTAACTCAAACCTAATGAACATCAAGAAGAAGTCTATCTCCTTAATAAAATCTTGCTCATGAAACCCATGAAGCAAGTATACCAAAAATACACTTTATTATCTTTGTCTTCTTCTTTTCATAAATACATAATTACATAGCCAACATGAAGACCGACCTAGTTACACTTTTCAACACTCCCTCTTAACTAGGGAGGTTTTCATACAGGTACATGGTCACTTTCAAACTAAAGAATCTCATAAGAAGAATCGGATTGGTAATCACAGCTGTATAGCATCATATCAACCAACATTGTCCTAGTGCAAGGCCTTGACTAACAGCCCCATCTCTCAACGAGACAATGGGCTACAATGCTGGCAAGACACATGACTAATAGACACCATAGTCATTGTCTCTCCAAGGTACATACCCCACCTAGGTGTTCCCAAAGTATGACCTTCTTGGACTATTCTTCTCTTGGGTAGCCAGCCCTCAAAGAATATCGGTCCACGACTAACCTTATCTTGAATGCCGTATCTCATTCTCAAAGAGTATCGAATGCCAGATGATTACCTAATCCTCCATTCTGTCTTCCAGGTGAAGACCAAAATGATGTGTCTATCCATTCTCTCCACATGGCCTTCACTAAGACTTACGGTTGTTAGTCCTGGTCTAGTGCATGACACATGTAATAAAGAATCACATAGGTCACTCCCTCTCAACACAGGAAGGACATATTTCAAGTTTCTTCCAAGCAAGAAACTTACCACCAGGCTCCCTATCAACCAGGGTCCTGCAGCCGCAATCTAGCTACTCATGAAGAATTCCTCCCCTCGATGTCATGGTTTTCGATATTGAGGAATCTTCAACTTTTGGCTTCATAGGGCACAGATCATCCATCACTTTCAGTCACGAGTCATTTCCACTATCAGAAAGTGATTCATCAGCCTTTCTTATCTGGTCCACCGTTATGCCATGTTGCTTTCCTTCGAATCGTCTCCAAGGATCATACATCATTTCCCATGATTAGCAGCCCTGCACAAAATCATCCCAATAAACATATACATATGAACTTTTAAAACAAAAGTTATCTCAGTGATGATCTTTCACCATGATGTTTTCCAGTAGGCATCAACATCCTTCATACAGATTGATACATCTCTTAATGATATGTTTTGCCAAGGGTCTTCTTCTTTACCGAACTTCCGTCAGAGTCTACATATCTTCCCAGGAGTTCTCCTAGTCACATCTTCTTGACCTCTGGATGATAATTGCCTCTTGACATGGTTGCATTTCATGATCTCTTCCTTTCTGCACATTCTCCATTTCCAAACTTTCTAGTTTCTCGTTTATATACAACCACCTCATATTCCATGAGGACATATTATGTTGATTTCATTTGTTAGTGCACCGAGAGATCCTTCTTCTAAATATGGAAGTCTGCAACCATATGACCTGTCTATATAGCATCTAGTTGTCAGCATAGATATATATGTACCTCATCTCTTTTCTTTTGAATCATCCTGCATCAGTTTTTCCTTAGAATGAAGAGTTTCATTCCTTTGACCTGCTTTATCAATATGATATCATATCCTAATCCCAGAAGTCTGTAAGTTAGAATTCTCGATGAAACCTTTTTGCTTCCTTTCTAACTAGTGAATCCAAAGAGGACTCCATTAGAAAATGTCAAAACATGTTTCCATATTGATTATTCAATGATGACCCTTGATCTAGATGACTGCCTTTCATCAATGTTGTTTTTCAGTGAGGTTTCCAGGAGCCACTAATTTTATATCATGGTTGTCATATTAGTTTCAGACATCTTATAACAAGTGCTCCTCCTTCAATGCTCTCATCATGATTCCAATTCTAGAGTGATGCATCTTATACACTGCTTCCTAACATACTATTTTACAACCGACAAAAACCTCTTAAAGAATAAGATGATCTCAATCATAGTAGAGATCTTTCACTTCTTCTTTCTTAGATTTTCTTTGAATCGGGTTCTTCCTTTTCTTCAAATGTTTGAGTTCTACAAAACTATTGCCTTCAACTTGTCTTCTTCCATAGAAACCCTAGGTTGATGAGTGAGGTAACTTACTTATCCCATGATTTTGTTACCCTCATGATCATATGAGTTCTTGTTTCTAATACTTCCATGATGTCACATCACACCAAATCTTAAGCAGGATCTAGGAGCCATAAAGAGACTTATTATAAGGGAGACTAGTCTTAATGATCTCTTACTCCCTCTTTCCATCCACTCCTTCCATCTTTTCCGGTGACATGAACATTCTTGTACTGTTCATAATTCTTCTTCCAGCTTCTTTTGTGTCTCCAATATTGTTCATGTGAGAGAACCTTAAGAGTTCCTTTCCATGAATTCAAAGGAGACCCTTATCTATGACTTCAGTTATCTATGAGGACCATGACTATCCTCCTTGTTTTATGCAAGGATCTTCGGTAATACAACCACCTTATGTATCTCCTTGCAAATCGAAGTCATTAAACCAAAATTAAAATGAAAATGAAAGATACTTACTTGGCAAGTGAAGAGGAGATCTTCACCTTGTTCTTCCTTGAATGATCTTCTTCTTAGGCTGTTCCAGACTTGAGATCACATGTCATCCATTCGTGTAGCTAAACTTTCAAACTGTATTCTTCCAAGGCTGTGACCACCACTGGTAAGTTGAGGTCATGCCATTGAGTTCGACAATATATAAGAATTATCTTTATTGGAGGAAACATCGAATCATATATATATATATATATATAATTGAATCAGTATTGTAAGTGCATTTCACTGATTTGTACTCGCAAACTCTTGTTGTGGTAGTATTGAACCATCCATACCGAATTATGATAGTATCATAGTTCTATCACTATGGTAGCACTAATGACCGGAGTCTTGTCTATTTAGTCATGCTGAGAATGTCACTTGTAATCACTGAAATTTACTCACTGATATCTTTATATAACTAAAATTGTGCTATCCGAGTTTTGCTTCCCTTTTCAAACTTGTATACCATCGAGAATCTCAGATTGAGTCTGAACTGTGGGGATGTATGTATGTCGAGACTGTGTTTAGGATGACTATGTAACATTACCTCATATACACGTATGTCGAGACTGTGTACATGTAAGAATTAGTGTATAGATAGTACTTCTTAAATGAGATCCGAACTTGTTTGACCCATGCACCCGAACTGAAGTATCACCGAACCTGTGATGTAGGTGACATGTTTCATAATATTTGTGCTATAAGCGCTGCAATGTAACCAAGCTAAGATTGTAACCTCCAAACTGAAGTGGATTTGTATCACTAATAGCCCTTTCTTGTAACCAAAGCTCTGAAACCATGTTGAGAATTAGGTAAGGCAAGAGTTAATGAAAATTCTCATACACGATAGATGTTTGAGTTAATTCTTTACTTATTATCTTCGTTCATTATCATGATTACGTTTAAAACATCAAACAACCATCAAAAACAATAACATCAATGACACAATAGTGCCTCTCCTAGACCAAGACACAATCATCCTCCTTTGTAGCACCAAGTAGCACCGTGTAGCATATTCCATCACCGAGACCTTCTACTGATCATCACCATGACTATATCATGGTTGAGTTGGCCTTCTTTTACGCTATGTATATCTTGCACTGTAACAATGTCTTCTCTCTGTACTCCTTGCAGAGACCTTTATCACGTTGTAGAACTTAACCAATATGTTAAGACCCAAGACAGAGATATACTAAAGCTCTTTTATGTTCGCTAAATAGTCTTCCTTCTTCGCATCATATCACAGACCTTAACCGCGCTTTTTTCTCCATATGCACTGAAGTAGAATCCAAACTGTGTTAAGTATCTGAACTGTGGAACCTATCCCAAAGCTTCAGAAGATATCCAAATTGTATACTCAGAGGTATCGGTATTAATTTCTTCAGTTGTGACCGCATACCATATGTGTGTGTGTGTGTGTGTGTGTGTATATATATATATATATAAGGCACATCCCCTTGAGCAAGCTGACCATATAGCTGTGAGTGAGGCCAACTAGATAATGTTTATCTCAGCGTTGATGAGGTACTTCATTTCTTGCATTTTGAGGCTTGTCTTGCATTTTGAGGCTTGTCTTTCATCGTTGCATTGAGGACTGTTGTGAGCTTCTTTCACAAGATCCTGGAGCATATAGCTAGACTACATTTGACACTTAACTCAAACCTAGTGAACATCAAGAAGAAATCCATCTACTTAATAAAATCTTGCTCATGAAACCCATGAAGCAAGTATACCAAAAATACACTTTATCATCTTTGTCTTCTTCTTTTCATAAATATATAATTACATAGCCAACATGAAGACCAACCTAGTTACACTTTTCAACACTATCCCGTGAAAGGGGCAGGGACTGTGACCCTCCATTTATCTCAAGCTCAAGTCATTCGATTAAAAGATGTGTTGTGTGTACCTAATTTGAAGAAGACCCTTGTGTTCATTTCGACAAAGGAAGACAAAGGGTTCAAGGTGGCATTTGTTGATGGAAAGGTACTTATCTAGAAGAAGAACTTCAAGGAAGTTCTTTCTATTGGTTTTAGAGTTGATACACTCTACCAGGTTGGAGGAAGTCCATTGGGGGCTATGACATGTGATACAACTCTTCAAACATAGTTATGGCATCGGAGGTTTGCACACCTTCATTACAAAGCTCTTCCCGAAGCAAGGAAGGTGGTGACAGGGATGCCTGAATTGAGAGATGATCATGAAGGTATATGTCAGGGTTGTGCCGAAGGGAAGCATACAAGGAGACCATTCCCCTCAAGTGTCACAAAGACAACCGAGATCTTACAGTTGATACATTCTGACTTATCTGGTATGCTGCCTGCGACATCCTTGGGAGGATGTTCCTATTACATGACTTTTATAGATGACTTCTCCCGCAAAACCTGGATATATTTTTTGAAGAAGAAGGACGAAGCATTCAAATGGATCCGTACCTTCAAGGCCTTGGTGGAAAATCAAACTGAGAAGAAAATCAAAGTTTTCAGGACCGACAATGGGACCGAGTACGAGTCAAATGAGTTTAATGACTTTTGTAGAGAAGCTGGCATTAAGAGGGAGACCACAACTGCATACATAACTGAGCAAAATGGTGTTGCTGAAAGAAAGAACAAGACCATTGTGGAAATTGCCCACGCCATGCTATGTGACCAAGGTCTTCCGAAGTTTCTATGGGGAGAAGCTGCAAACACTATTGTTTATATTCAAAATAGATGGGCGCATTCCGCTCTGGACTCCAAAACTCTTGAAGAAGTCTTCTCTGGTAAGAAACCTGATGTTTCTCATTTTAGAGTTTTTGGTTCTCTTGTTTACTTTCATGTGCCGAAAGAAAAGAGAAGCAAGTTGGATGCTTCTGAAAAGAAGGGAATGTGTGTGGGCTACAATGAAACTTCGAAGTCATATAGAATCTATGTGACTGGTCAAAAAGAAGTGGAGATATGCCACGATGTCACCTTCGATGAAGATGTTGCCCTCAAGAAAGTAAGAAATCTTCCTAGCTCCAAG
Organism: Pinus albicaulis; assembly: GCA_034641835.2. Lineage (NCBI taxonomy): Eukaryota > Viridiplantae > Streptophyta > Pinopsida > Pinales > Pinaceae > Pinus > Pinus albicaulis. The sequence goes on from CM076578.1 coordinate 1,580,216,489, forward strand.
GAAGACAAAGAAGATGAAGAAGCAGGGAAGTTGGAAGAGTCGAAGGATGACCTGATGCCCGATGTTGAAGGACATATGGATCACATTGATCCACCTCCTTCAAATAAGAGAAGACCCTCATGGCTTAGGGATACTCTCGAAGATGTTGAGATACATGTTGCCCCAAGGGGGACATTCCATGAAAGCAAGAAGCCGAAGAGATACCAAGGGTATCTAGCAGCCATGAGTACGATAGTACAATCTGAGCCTGGAACATTTGAAGAACCGTAAAGCATCAAGTTTGGAAGGATGCTATGCACGAAGAACATGAGTCCATTATGAAAAATGATGTCTGGAAAGTGGTCCCAAGACCGGAGGATAAATCTATTGTCACCTCGAAATGGCTTTATAAGATCAAGCATGGATCTGATGGAAGTGCTAAAAAGTACAAGGCAAGATTCGTTGCCCGAGTCTTCTCTCAAAAAGAAGGCATAGATTATGATGATATATTTGCACCTGTGGCCAACTATACCACCATCCGATCTATTATTGCCCTTGCTGCTACGCAAGGATGGAGTCTGCATCAAATGGATGTGAAGACCGCTTTTCTGCATAGATCTATAAAGTAAGAGGTATATGTGGAGGAACATCTAGGGTTCAAAGTCCGAGATAGAGACACCCATGTATGCAGGTTGAAAAAAGCCCTCTATGGGTTGAAGCAAGCCCCTAGGGCTTGGTACAAGAGGATAGATAGCTACTTGATGAAGTTGGGCTTCACTCGAAGTAATGTTGATCCGAACCTTTATGTTAAGGTTGATAGAAAAAGGCCTCTCATTTTAGTTCTCTATGTGGACGATCTCTTCCTGACAGGTGCTGACCCATTCATCAGTGTAAGAGGGAGCTAGCTTCTGAGTTTGAGATGAAAGACCTAGGACTGATGCACTACTTCGTAGGCTTGGAGATCTGGCAGAGGCCAGGCAAGATTTTCCTTTCTCAAGGAAAATATGTCGTGAAGTTGCTAGAGAGATTTGGTATGGTGGACTGTAAGTCTGTGTCGACACCGATGGAACTAAACTTTAAGAAGTTGAATGGAAACGTTGTTGGGCCCGTGCTAGCAAATCCTATCGAGTATCGACAACTCGTAGGGGCTCTGATGTTCTTAGTGAACTCCCGTCCGGACGTATGTTTTGCAGAGAACACTTTGAATCAACATATGGTTGAACCTCATCACATTCACTGGATTGGTGCGAAGAATCTGTTGAGATATCTTCGGGAAACAATCAACCATGGGCTGAGATACACTGTCGGGAGTTTGAGACTCCATGGATATACTGATGCCAATTGGGTTGGCAGTGTGGCGGATCGCAAGAGCACATCTGGATGTTGCTTCACCTTGGGTTCTGTTTCGATATCTTGGATGAGCAGGAAGCAGAAGTCAATGGCTTTGAGCACCGCTGAGGCCTAATACATTGCAGCAAGTATGGCCTATTGTGAAGCTGTTTGGTTGCGAAATCTCTTCAGTGAGTTGTTCGGGCATGTGTTAGATACCATCGTTATCCTTTGTGATAACCAGAGTGGGATTCGTCTTTTTGAGAATCCTGTGTTCCACGATCGATCCAAGCATATTGATATTAGGTACCACTTTATCCGGGATATGGTACAGCGAGGCACCGTAAGGCTCGATCATATAGGAATTAATGAGCAAGTCGCAGATATTCTCACGAAGCCCCTGGGGAAGGTCAATTTCCTAACCTTCTGTGAGAAGCTTCGAATCGTGGAAAGACCCTATTCTGAGGGTCCTGCTTGAGTTGGACTATGAGCTCTGGGAGCTCCAGGGGGCTTGGCGATAGCTTCTTAGAGCTATAAGCACTCACGGGGCTAGGCTTGCCAAACCTTGTCGTGCTTCTGCCCCGCCGTTATGATATTGAGTTGGTTCGCCTCTCTCTGATCTGTGCCCTGCACGCATCCTACCCATGGAGTTTCGAACTTATGGGAAGTACCTCTCATTTGGCCAATAAGGTGGGAAATGTGGATAGAGACCATAGCAAGACCGATGGACGCATCGGAGATTGTCGTACTCTCTATGTCTAGGATGGCACGTGTCCAACACCTTGATCTGGGATCAAGTATGATGAGGTTTTATCCTCTAAACTGACTTCGGGTCAGTAAACTAACTTCGGGTTAGTATGAGACTCTTTTGAGTCTGAGAGAGGTTTTTACCTCTAAGCTAACTTCGGGTCAGATGTGTATGATGTCTTTGTGACTCACCTTTTGTTCTGAAATAAAGAGCCAGCAAAGCAAGTTACGGGGGGATGACACACGATGTTTGCTTTGGTACATGATGGATGGCACTTGTGGACAGATGGAGTTCTCCCTAGTTATGAGAGTGTTAATTTTGGGCAACTATGTCCAAACTCCATGTTGCACTGCTCATATGATGATGGTCATATTTTTGTTGGATTTCTCTTTTGGAGAGGTACAAGATTGATCTAAAGATCATCTTGATCGGATGAGCAGAACATTGTTTTTGAATTTATTTTCCACGTGCAAGGTCGGCCAGATTTATCCCACATGCCTAAGAGATGTTTCACACACCCTCATTGATGAATATAAATTGGAGAGACTTGGAGGTCATTTTCTCATCATCTCATAACACATTCTCTCATTGTGATCTGATTGGTTCAATAGCCTTTGGAGGCCTTTTTCCCTCACGTGTGGAGCGAAGTTGATGTTTTCAGCGTTGATCTGTTTAGGGTTTTCTATTTTCTGCGATGATCTATTTAGGGCTTTCTATTTTCTGCGCTGATCTGTTTAGAGCTTTTCTGCTGCAGCATTGACCGTGGTCAACCCTTGGTCGTTTGACCTCAATCTTCTGCAAAAATTCCAATTTTAGGAGGCCGTACAGTTGGGCACTAAAATCAAGGAATTTCAGGCTATTTGACCGAAGCCCTAGTTTTCTATGTTGACTTTTTTGAAGCTGTCTACGTTGACTTTTTCTGCATTGTCCCTGGTTTGACTTGTGATGAGTTGTCTTTGAGGGCTGTGGGTGTGACACATGAAAGCATTGGTTGACCACGAAAGACTTTGCTAGTTGAAGCATCCTGCTGACCGCCGTAACGCCACAATATCTCATATCTTTGCTGGACAAAAGGAATTGTAAATCTAATCTATATTTGGTTTATCTTCTATTGATCTATTATTGTGTTCTATCAGTATTTTACTTTCAAGTTTATATGATTGCTATTTTGCAGTGTTCCACGGGGTCGTGTCCCCCAAAGTCGGGTGCACGCACCCCTCGCACCCGGGACGGGGAGTCTCTTGGGGGTGCGTTTCCCCACACCCTTTTTGGGGAGTCTCGAGGAGACGCAAGGGGTGTGTTTCCCCAGTGTGGGAGTCGCGACTCCCCAAAAAAAGTTCTCCTAGGCGTCCCCCCTAAAAAATGGTGCTTCTGGGCATCCCCTTTTGAAGGGAGTCACGCACCCCTGACTTTGTCTAATAAAACTTAGTATTAAAAAAAAAAAAATTATATGTATTAAAAAAAATTAAAAATAAAATAAAATAAAATAAAACAAAGTCAAACCTAAAAACTAAAACTTAAACTATCGACCCATTCTTCACCCATCGACCACCATTGCTCGCTGTCGTGCCCGACCACCATTGCTCGTCGTCGTGCCCTCCACTGTTAGAGCAATCGTCATGCCCTCCACTATTAGAGCAGCCGCAGCCATAGACAGCCCTCCGCTGTCATTAGAGCAGGCTGCAACCGCAAGTAGCCGCAGCCGTCGTCCGCCCTCCGCCTGTCATCCGCCCTCCGCCTGCCCTCCGCCACCGCTGCCGTTAGAGGCTAGAGCTTAGAGGATAACTGCCGCAGCCACAGACAGCCGCAACCGCACTCCACCCTCCGCCCACCTGTTGTCCGCCATCCCTCGGCCAGGTATTTTAATTAAAAATTTTACTATTTTCCTGTTTTAATTTTTATCATTTGACAATTGACAATCCTGAGTTATGATTTATCAGTAGTTTAAGACTACATTTAAATTTTAAAAACAGAATGTATATTTTGAAATTTTCCATTAAATTAAAATTTTTAAAATTTAATTTTTTTATAAAACCTTTCATGCAGGGCAGAAAAATTTAAAAAATTTGCAAAATAAATTAAAACACGGCAAGCAACAACTGTAAAATGACTGATCAGGACACCATGAGCAGCCACAGTGATAATGAATACACTCCTCAAACAGAAAGTCCATTTGGATCTGCAATTAATGAAACCCATCACCATGACAGTAGTCCAGCCACTGTTTCGCCCACAACCCCATCAAGGGCATTGGCAGAATATGCGAATGGGACATTTAATCCAAGCAAACCTCTTTTGTTATATGCTAGCAAAATGGCTGACTCTTCAACCCAACCAAAACCAGGGAAACAAAGAGGTGGGACACGCTGTTGGAAATGCAATGTTTGTGGTCATTCTTGGGTTGGCAGTTATAGTCGGATCAAGATGCATCTTTTGGGTGTAGCTGGCAAAGGGGTTAACATATGCACAAAATTAACCATATTGCAAAAATCAAAGCTCTTAAGGATGCAAATAGCAGCAGATGCAAAGGGCACCTTTGCAAGTAGAAAATTCATGGCCGAAGCTCAGCAAAATTTTGATGAAGCCACAAGCTCCAAAAGAAATTTAAAAGATAGGAAAAATATGCCTCCACCATCCCCTGTTGGGACTAAGGGTTCCCGTTCTTGTGCAGTGGGACCAACTCTCGCAGGGATGTATGGTAAGTTGAACCGTGATGATACAAATGATGCCATTGGCAAATTTCTTTTTGCCAATGGCATTCCTTTCCATGTTAGTCGTTCTCCTTATTACAAGGAGATGGTCAAAGAAATTGCAGCTGCAGGACCCTCATATGTGCCCCTAGGTGAACATAAGTTGAGGACAGTGAAATTAGAAAGGCAACTGGGCAATATTAATGTGCAAAAGGAAAAATTGAGGCAGACATGGGTGAGGGAAGGTTGTTCTATTGTTATGGATGGGTGGATAGACATTGCCAAACGTCCACTTATCAACATCATAGTTACTTGCCGAGAGGGGCCTTTCTTTCTTAGAGCTATTGATTGTTCTGGAAAGCGCAAAGATGCAGCGTTCCAATTTGAGCTTCTTCGTGATGCTATAGAGGTTGGCTCTACAAATGTGGTACAGGTTGTGACAGATGCAGCAGCAGTGTGTAGATCAGCAGAATTAATGATTCAAAGTAAATACAAGCATATTTTCTGGACGCCTTGTTGTGTGCATGCGCTCAATAATGCATTGAAAGACATTGGCAAAATTGAGTGGGTATCTAACTTGGTGACCGCTGCAAGAAATGTGCAAATGTTTATTTGCAATCACCACACCTCTTTAGCCATGTACAAGTCTCATGCGAGGAAGGAATTCCTCAAGCCTACTGATACCAGATATGCTAGTTATTTTCTTTTATTAGAGAGGATGTTGGAGGTGCAGTCAGCATTGCAGGCCATGGTTGTGACTCCAGATTGGAACAGATGGGCAGAATCCAAGACAGAGGAAGAGAAGAAAATCAGGATTCAGATATTGGATAATGATTGGTAGACAGATTGTGGTTATTTGGTGTCACTCTTACGTCCTGTAGTTGAGGTCATTCGCTCCACTGACACAGATTCTCCTACTCTTGGAGAAATCTATGAGACTTTTGATAGTATGTTGGATCAAGTAAGGGTGGCCATTCATGAGAAAGGCCCTTCCTTAGAGTTTTATACGACCCAGATTCGACCCATTATTTAGCGTAGGTGGGATTGAATGAATACACCTTTGCACATGGCAACATACGCTCTCAACCCAAAATGGTATGTGCCAAGGACTGGTAGAATTCTTCCCATTGAAGATCCTGAGGTCAAAAAGGGATTTCGAGCTACCATTACAAAGATGTATAGTTCAGAAGAAGGGAAAACAATTAAGAGACAATGGATACAATTTGCAAGTCTCAATGGTCCCTTCAACAAGCATGATGCAAGGGAAGATCGCAATGATTTAGGCCAGACTGACCCCATTGGTTGGTGGACCATGCATGGGGATGATGCTCCAGATATCCAACAACTTGTTATTCGCTTATTGTCTCAGATTGCTAGTTCCTCTGCAGCATAGAAGAATTGGTCCACATATAGCTTCATCCACTCTAACAAGAGGAATAGACTTTCCTCTAGGAGAGCAGAGAAGCTAGTTGCAGTGCACAGTTCTCTACGTCTTGCACATAGGAAGACACCAAAGTATCAGAAGGGACTTGCAACACAATGGGATGTGGATCCAGAGGATAGTGCACAAATAGATGATGAGGACGGACCAGATGAGCTGCAACATGGTTTGGTTGGAGTTTCGTTGGTTACTCAAGAGAGTGACTCTGACTCAGATACCGACATTCCCATTGATGGTCCCGATGACTTCAAGCAACAAATGGATGTTGAGGACCAATCATTGAGATTGAGTCCTTGATATTGATTTTATTTTCAGTGCTCATTATCCATTTTTACTTTTCAGTTGATGACCTCAGACTGATTCTTGACTCTTGACTATTTTTGAGTTTGAAACTTATCTATTATGATATTATCTACTTCTGGACTTTTAGAGCCTAGACTTTAGTATGTTCATTGTTTTCATTTTGCTTTCAATTTCGATTCTAGAATGATGAATGATGAAATTAATTTTTAATTTTTAAATCAATGTACATTGTAGATTGTAGAATGATGAATGATATGGAATCATGGATCAATGTATTTTGAGATTTCATTATTGAATTTATTTATTGAATGATCATTGATTATGGATGAATATTAGAATTTAGAAATTAGAATACTGAGTATGTCATATGAATGATGTAATATGTATGTACTATGTATCAAAATGAATGATGAGGATGGATCAATGTATGTCATTATTCATTTCAATTATGAATTTAAATTTTAAATTTTGTCATGTGTAGATCAAATGTCAATTTTCAATGTATTGGTATTCATTATTTTTTTTTTACAGTAACAGTTATGGAGTATTATATTAAACTTGGCCTGAATGCCGAAAATCTGGTTACATTGAGGATGTCTAAATCCTGTTGCACCTCACCGCTAAGGTTGAGCATGCAACAAAAGCTTGAAGACTTCCTCCTTGATGAGGTAACTATAGATTCAATTTCAGAGATTTTCCCCAACTTGAAGATACATACAAATTGATTTAAGAGTAAGCAGTAATACATGACAACAAATCAGCTTATGGAATGGATTCCCATGATTCTTCTTCGTCTTTCATCTTGACCCCAGCAGAGAGGAGGGCAGCTTTGTTGGCTTCCAAGTCCGCCTCTTTATTATGAGTTCTCAGCACATGAAAGTAATGCAGCTTCTGAAAAGCATTTTCCAAGCACTTAATTCTGGCTATCAGCCTTGCAAGTTTGAGGTCCAAAGCTGGAGAGTTGGAGACCATTGCATTTATGATGATCTGGGAATCGCCAATAACATTTGCTTCACATATGTTTAAATCTTTGAGAAGCTTGAGACCTTGAAAGAGAGCCAAAGCCTCAGCTTGAATGCTGGTTGAAAGACCAAGCCCCCAAGCAAAAGAATGAATTTTTTCCCCAACTGGGTTTACAACAACGCCTCCTGCACCAGCCTTGCCCGGATTGCCCTTTGCTGCCCCATCAAAAAAGAGGGAGTGTCTTGAATGTGATGTAAGCCAGTCTTGAAAGTCTATTTCAAATTTTCTTATTTGTCAGTCTTTGGGGGGAGGGACGTTCCTAACTGCTGTTTGAAATTGCAAATCAAGAAAAGATCCCCAAGCAATGTCCTGTTGGTTGAGATTAGAATCATCTTTTAAATCAATCAAGCACTCTTTTAGGTGACATTTAATCTTGATTTCTAATGCCTTGTGATTCTGTTCAGTATTTCTGAAGATTCTTCTATTTCGTTCAAGCCAGATCTACCAGCAAATTACCTTTGGGAGGACAGACCATGCAGCGTTGATTATCTGGTTTTTGGGTGGAGGACCAAGATACCTGTTCGCCCATTTAGAAAATAGATCAGCAGTGGAGCAAGGGAGCGAAATGCTGGGATCCAGATTGTGAATGAAGGTGGACCAAATCTGCATAGAGAAACTGCATTCAAGCATTAAGTGGACAGCACTCTCTGCATTTTCATTACACAGCGAATATTTGGAGGGGTCGTGGAACCCTTTCTTCTGCAAGATGTCATACGTGAGGATTTTGCCATGAAATAGAAGCCAAGAAAAGAAGTCAACTTTGGGCCACGAAGGAAAATGCCAGACACCATGCCAAGGTGCTGGGTTAGGGGGAACGAAAGGTCTCTTTCGCAGCTTAGCATATCCCATGGAGACAGCGTACCCTCTGATATTCGGCCCCCAGCCTCTCGAAGCTCTTTTCCTTATGTGCAAAGGCGCCAAACCATGAAGGAGAACAAGCAGTGTGGACCATTCGTTCTGCAAGTGATCCGGCACGGCAATACGTTTCCAGCCTGCCCAATCAGAATCGCTCCACAGCGAGATATCCCACAACGAGCACGGCCCCTCTCCTTCCATCCAGCATCGCAGCGCTCTAATGGGGGCTCTGTCTTCAATGGGATCCATATTCATAATTTTGTCTGTCCATATGTTAATCTTTTTACCGTTTCCTGGAATCCAGAAGGAGTGCGCATTGACTAGAGGAGCAGCTTTAGCATACAGTTTGAGGAAAGACAAGTTAGGCAGATGGATCAAGTTGTCCAAACATCTAGAACGAGGACCTCTGAAATATTTTTTCCAAAGAGCCAATTGAGCCCAACCTGGCTTGGGCGCAATGATCTTCCAAATTATCTTCGCTCCCATAGCTATATTCTGCTGACAGAGGTTTTTGAAATTCAAACCACCCTCCCACAATGGCTTGGAGATGGTTTCCCAACTGACAAGGGGAAGTTTGTTTTCATTCTGTTTGCCTCCCTTCCAAAAGAACCTCCGAATGTGCTCCTCCATTCTTTTTAAGATGCTTGCCGGAGCAAGAAGCACAGCAAATTGAAATAGAGGGAGACTGGTGAGCACAGATTTTATTAGGACAGATTTACTTGCCATGTTGAGCCAGGAGTATCCCCAAGCTTGGATCCTGGTCTTGAATTTTTCAAGTTGTGGAAGCCAATCCTTACTTACAGATCTTTTATGATAAACAGGGAGGCCCAAGTATTTGAAAGAGGTCCAAGAAGAGGAGGCTGCAAAGCCCAGACATCTAGAAATAGCAGAGAGCAATCCGGGCGATGTGTTCCAACTGTAGATGTGACATTTGTTCTTGTTTAAGACGCTGCCTGAGGCCTCACAGAATTCATCCAGAACTGCTTTAAATTTGATGGCTGAGGAAAGAGTAGCAACTCCCAATAACAGGATGTCATCCACAAATAGGGCGTGATTTATGTTTTTGACCCCTCTTGCTATACACAGTCCATTAATATCTTGATCTTGCATCTTTTTGTCTAAAAGAAAACTGAGGACAGAGGCTTGGATGACAAAGAGCAGAGGGGAGAGTGGACACCCCTGCCTAAGCCCTCTCGAAGCTTTAAAGAATTCAGTGGCTCTGCCATTTACTAGAGGTGCTATCCATGGCTCTGAGATGCATGCCCGGGTCCATTTAATGAAGTTTACTCCAAAACCAAACTTGCTCATGACTTTTAACAGAAAGCTATGATTTACTCCATCAAAAGCATTTGCTAAGTCGAGTTTGATAACCATACCTTGTTCATTTTGATGCAGACTTGAGTGAATTGCCTCTTGAACAAGGGTGAAGTTGTCCACGATCTGCCTGCCTTGGATGAAGCCTCCTTGGTTCTCCGGAATGATTTTGGGAAGGATGAACTTCAGTCTATTTGCAATTACTTTGGTGATTAGCTTGTACCCTGTATTGCATAAGGAGATCGGACGGAATCTGTTGAAATTGTTGGCGCCTTTCTCCTTGGGGATGAGGACTAAGAAACTGAGTTTGTGCTGCCTCCGATTTTCTGGCTATCTTGGGATTTTTGGACCATTTTGAATAGGTCCTTTTCAACTATCAGCCAACAAACTTGTAGGAACCTGGCAGTAAAGCCATCCGGTCCAGGGGCCTTATCCGGCTCCATGGCAAAGAGGGCATTTTTAACTTCTTTTTTGGAAACTTTGGCCTCAAGGATCTCATTCATACGAGGAGAGATTGAAGATGGAACAATGTCTAACAGATCTGAATATTGGTCCAGATTCGTGTCCTCACTATACAAGTTTTGAAAATGAGAAAAGGCTGCTTTCTTGATGTCCTCAAATTCCTTGTGGGTAACGTTATCCTCCTTGACCTTAGATATCGTGTTGAAGCATTTCCTGGCCTGGGCTTGTTTATGGAAGAAAGAAGAATTCCTGTCCCCTGCTTTGAGCCAAAGATTTCGAGATTTTAATCTCCAGTATTCTTCTTCGGCTAAACAGGCCTTATGAAGACTCTGCTGCAGCTGAGCCTCTTGATCTAGAAGCTCCTCTGTGACTATAGTGTTCTCCATTTGAAGTTGATGAGAGGCTAGAGAAGCTTTGATGGTTTTCCTTTCTGAAGCAGGATTGGACAGGGTTTTGGCCCATCGTTTTAGAGCTCCTTTCACCCTTCTAAGCTATTCCTCCCAGACAAAGAAAGGAGATCCTTTGACTGGCTGTCTCCAACAGTCCTTGACTAATTGCATGAAATCTGGCTCCTTGACCCAGAGGGGACTAAATCTGAAAGGAATAGGGCCCAGATCTAGATGGGACAGGAGTTCTAACTTTATGGGCTTATGGTCCGAGATGCTGTTTGTGAGAATGTGCATTCTAGGTTCTAATCCTAGTAACAGAAAGGAGCTTTGGATGAAAAATCTATCTAATCTGGCAGCAATATGACCTAGACCAGCTCTTTTGTTAGACCAAGAGTACTTACCGGAGGAAGGTTTGATATCCAGCAACTCCCATTCCTGCATAAGATCCTCCGCCCATTCCCTTGCCGGATCTCGGACTACGGTGCCTCCTCTTTTTTCAGACAAGTGAAGAGTGAGGTTGAGATCTCCAACAATAATTATATTTTCCAGGTTTTCCAAGTCTGCTTGCTGCCTTATAGAATCCCAACAGTCCTTTTTTTCCCCAACATTGACTGGAGAGTAAACATTGAAAAGGCAAAAAAATTCTTTGGTGTCCAAATTTTGCATTTTAAGCAGCAACCAATGAGTGTTGCTAGCCTCATAGATGACTGCAAATTTGATGGCATTCCATAGAGTGCCAAGCCCTCCCGAGGCTCCCCGGGCAAAGATTGCTCTTGCTTCGCTTTTAATCCAAAGTTTCTTACTTGCATGCAGGAAGACTGCGTCTTCCAGCTTGGTCTCCTGGACGAGAAGTATGTCTGGAGATTCTATTCTTATTAAGCTTCTAATGGCTTCTTCCTTAACTTTGCTCCCCATACCTCTACAATTCCAGGAGATGACCTTCATTATTTATGTTTCTGATGGGCTCCCTTGGAGCCTTGAGGCTGATTTTTTGTCATCCTAGACTTTGAAGCTAGCAGTTTTTCCAGAGTTGGCTGGTTGCCTTGTAGCTTTTCTTTGTAAGTCTCCTGCTCTCTTTTTTCCCTGTCAGTTTTGCGACCTCTTGTGGATCTCCTTACCGAGGTTTGAGACTCTCCTATTTCTCCTTCCTCCTCTGACTCATCTGTTTCCTGTTCTTCTTCCTCATCTTCTAAAGTCATGCCTTTGGGATCTTCAGCACTTGTTCCTTTAGGGGAGGTTGAGGGAGTGCCTATGCTTGGAGAGACTGGTTTTTGGGTCTCGATCTCCTAAATTGCTTCCGTTTGTTGGCTTAGAGGATCGAATTTATTTGCTGGCTTAAAGGATCGAACTTATTTTTGGGAGGGGGGCGCTGAGCATTGGCCTGAAGAGGGCCTTTTCCATTTGGTCCCGATTTTTGACCTTTCTGATTGATCTTTGTACACTTGACTTGGTTCCAACCCTTTTCGTTTCCTTTCTCTGGCTCTGCGTTGGATGGACAGTTTCTAGCAAAGTGTCCATGAACATGGCATTTCTTGCATTTGAATGGCAACTGCTCATAATCCAAGATCTGCAGATGAGACCAGCTGCCGACATTGATTTTGATTACCTCTGGGAGGCCCACCTCTAGATCTACCTCTACGCAGATTCTAGCACAGTCATACTGGTCCTTATTGTTTGCCCGATCTATGAATTTCCCAAGAGCGTTGCCGATGTGTTTCAAGGAGTCCCAGTTCCAGCAATGAACTTGGAGATTCGGGAGCTGAACCCACACCGGGATAGCCTTGGGAACATCGACTGCCGGATCAAAATCCGGAGTCCATTTGTTCAGATAGAGGCCCTGAGGGCCCATGAAATATGGCCCATTTTGGAAGATCAAATCTTTGTCTTCTTTGGAAGAGAATTCGAAGAGGAAGAACCCTCGCCCGAGAAAGTAAGATGTAACACTTTGCTTGATCAGAGGAGCCCAGTTTCTGTTGACCCATTGCTCAGTAGTTTTCGGAGAAGGCCAAAGCCCCGTGAATTGGCCAATGAGACCACGATCAGCCAGAGACAAAGCTACTTGGATGGGGGTCTCTAGAGGCAAAGAGATCTCTGGGATATCTTCGAGCTTCTTAACGAATTTAGATGCTTCACTTTTTTTCTTCAGGAGCAAACCAGCCAGAAGCTGATTAAATGCATCAAAAGCAGGGGAAGAAGGCGGCAGTGGGGGCTCCTTGGGAGAGCCCTGCGTCTCCATGGGATCAGGCCTTAGGCAGGCCGCCGCAGGGGGCAACCACGCTGCTCAGTAACTTGACCTAGCAGCGCAGCTCAGAAACGCAGATTCTGCATATTTCTAAACATTTTGTATTGGTATTCATTATTACTATTTACTATTTACTATTATTTAACAATGAATATGAACTTGAATTTTATATATATATATATATATATATAATTAAAAATTATATACCCCGACGACTCCCCGCACCCCCGAAATTTCCCAAAAATTTCAGGGTACTCCCACACGTCTCCCCGCACCGGAGTCTTGGTGGAACATTGCTATTTTGCATTGGGCCTAAGAAAGATTGAAGTAAAAGTGCATCAAGCATAGAACACCATGGTTATCTAAATTCAACAATAGAGCATTCACAAGAAGACATAGACTCAAGCCAGAGGCGGAAGTAGTGGAAGAGGCATGAGCAGTCACTGGCAGCAAAATTGGAGAAGCAATTCACAGGCTAAAGATAACTTTCAAAAGCCTAAATGTTATAGCTCGGACTTGTCCCTGTTAGTGCAGAAATCAAACCGATAGAATATGTAGTGTTAGAATGTTGTGTCACAAGTTGTGTTTCTCTTATATATATCTAGTTAGTATATTTTTTAAGGCACCATTTGACAATAGTATAATTTCATTTGTTTAGGATCTTGAAACTTATGTGCATATGAACAGATATGTATAATTTCTAGAAAATTGAAGTGTGGTATTTCTACTAAAAAGGATGTATGAATACAATGCATTTGCATAACTTATCATGTATGTGCTTAAGGGAAAGTAGAATTAATGGATATGTTGTAACTAGGAATTGCATTACTTATCTTTTATATGTTGTAACTAGGAATTGCATAACTTACCATGTGTACGTTGTAACAAGGAAATGCCCCTGGTGGTACAAAAGGCACACTGATAGAATGTATAGTGATAGAATGTTGCAGTGTAAGTTGTTGAAATATATATCTGTGGTTAGTATATTTAATGGTGCAGTTTGACAAGCATATAATTTCATTTGTCTAGGATCTTCAACAGAAATCTATAATTTCCAGAAAATTAAAGTGTGTACTAAAAAGAATGTAAGAATACAAATCCTACTGGATTTTAACGTACCCACATAAATCCTTTGCATAACTTATCATGTATATGCTGAAGGGGGGAGTAACATTAACAATAGCTCAACTACAAATGAAAGCAACAGGAATAAAGGAGTGTGCCGTAATAAAGACTATAGCAGAATAGATAGTATTTAATAAAACTGTTATAACTGTCTAATATATTTAATATGGTATAACTACATATATATTACTTAAATTTTAGGAGGCTCACATAGAGCAACATGTGAGATATAATTTTTGGGATTGTATGTATAAATTCAGTCAGATGTCCCATGAGAACTAGTCAAAATGATCAATTGCTCATGAATTTCAATAGTCCATGAAGAATTCATCCCATCAGGTGATGCTCACAGTAGTGAAGAAGAGGGATTGAGACTAGCAAAATGAATTGCACAGCATCAATTATCACCTCTGGGACTTGCACTCGATGAACTTATTCGTCAAGTTGTGGTCTAGCGGCAACTTGGAATGGTTGTCATGACAACGACACAGGTTCAAATCCTATCAAGCATGATTCATCCTTCACAGGATAAAATAGATGTGGCTACTGGTATTGATGCAACCTTCAGGTAATTTTGAAAATATAAAATGTGTCATTCTTCACTTAAAGGCGAGAAGGTCGAAGACAATGTTATCAGATTTACCATCCTTCAAAAAGACAGCTTCCCGTTGATGCACACACACTGACACATGTATACATATATGTGTGTGTTGTGTATGTGTATCATCAACACTGGGTCTACGTCAATCAGGTCTACCTCGAGCAGTTCAGAGGAATAATTGCCATTCTCCCCACCTAGGTGGTTTGGAGGAATAAGGGTTAAGCAGGCTTCCCCCTTGCAAAAGGTAAAATAGATGTCACTATTGGTATTGACGTAGCCTTCAGGCAATTTTGGGAATGTAAAATGTGTCATTCTTCACTTAAAGGTGAGATGGCTGGAAGCATTGTCATTGGGTTTACCATCCCTCAAAAAGATAGCTTCCCATTGATACACACGCACACAAATGTATGCATACATGTTTGTGCACGCACATGTGTGTGTATCATCAACTGAGTGTATCTCAATCAGGTCTAGCTCAGGTGGTTGGGAGGAATGATTTCTACCCTCCCCACCCAAGTTCAAATCTCGAAAGTGACATGTTGAGCTCTTCTCAAGTATACAGTTACAACAGCCTTGAGCCCTGGGCTAACAAAGCCTTGAATTCTGCTGAATTGGGTTTACCCTAGGTACCATCCTTGAGTTTCTGCTGAATTGGGTGATGAAAAAGGTACCAAGGTGGTGTTTCCTAGTGCTTTTTTCCTTGACCTAGGAAACATGTGAACCCACCTTTTTAGTGTGACTTTATGAAATCATTAAATTCATGAGACTTTTTCGTCACTTTATGAGGTGAAAAAGTACATTGTACTTTTATAATATTAAAAGTGACTTTATGAGAAAAAGGTAATTGGTACAAGT
This sequence comes from Pinus albicaulis, assembly GCA_034641835.2. Taxonomy (NCBI): domain Eukaryota; kingdom Viridiplantae; phylum Streptophyta; class Pinopsida; order Pinales; family Pinaceae; genus Pinus; species Pinus albicaulis. The sequence goes on from CM076578.1 coordinate 1,580,231,845, forward strand.
TATTAAAGTGACTAGAGGGGCTCATTAATGAAGGGGGAGACATGAGAGGGGGTTCAATGTGAGATTAGATCTCCACCCTTGATCAAGAGAATCTGAGATCTAATCTCAGCCCTTGATCTTAGGGATAGGTCTTCTCATCATTAGAGAGACTAAAGAGGAGGAAAAAGGCAAAAGGCTCATTCTTCATGTGAAGCTTTTAGAGAAGAGGAGAGAGGAGGATAGGATAAACAAGGAGAAGGCTGAGATAGTCATTTGCTGAAAGAGAGATCAAATTTGCAGCAAGGAGAAGGCAAGTACACCCAAATTTCTAGGCTGGGAGGCAGCATGCAGATCGAGGAGGTACAGGGAGGTGGCATGAGTATATATCCACTGATGAACAGGTATCAGACATTCTCACCAAGTCATTGCCAAGAGGCAAGCATGTATTCTTCAGAGACAGGATGGCAGTGGTGAGAAACACCTTCCTCGATAAGAGGGAGTGTTGAAAATAAGGGTACCAAGGAGGTGTTTCCTAGGCATTTCTCCTTTTGGCCTAGGGAGACACTTTAATCACCTTTTGTCTAAGTGACATTGTGAATTTAATTAATGTCAAGGGGCTAAAGTAATTTTCATGTGGAGATGTACTAGGTACTTTAAGTTATTAAAGTCACATATGTTTTAAAAGTCACTTTATGAGAAAAAGTACTAAGTACACTTTATATTATTAAAGTGACTTTTTTATTCTAAAAGTGACTTTATGAGGAAAAAATGACCATGGTACTAAACCATTAAAAGGTACCAGGATACTAGGAGCCTCATTAAATGAAGGGGGGTCAAGAGGAAAAGATCTCTACCTTTGATCAAATGAGTTGAGATTTAATCTCAACAATTAGATCTAAGCGTTAGAGTTCTCTAAACTTTGGAGAGACAAAAGAGGGAAAAGGAGAAAGTTATCTCATTCATTTTTCTCATGAGAGCTATTGAGGAAAGGAGAGCAGCAAGAGGAGGAAGAAAATGTGCGTGAAAACTTACAACAGAGAACAAGCCAAGACCACCAGCAGTTTGAATCCTTTTTGGAGACCGAATTAAAGTCTTTAAAGGGGCTCAAATCTCAAGGGAGCAGCTACTAAGACTTATGTGCATAGGTCGAGGTTATCCCAGGTCTGAGACTTGTAGAACCAGCATACCAGCAGCTTAGATTTATCCTTCAGTCAGCGACACGCAGTCCGTATTTTTCAGGGCCTGTTCAGCAGATATTTTGGGCCAGTTCTGAGCATGTTTCAGCATACATTTCAAGGCCAATCCTGGGCATGTTCAGCAAGTATCTCAGGTTCATTCTTGAGTGTGATTCAGCGTGTGGGTAAGTGAGGATAAGTCTGCTTCAGGTGTGCGTTTTCCCAGCGATGTATATCAGAGTCTCAAAGCAGAAACAGTGGACTGTTCAGAGGCCATTTCCAGCATTGATGGAGCTGTGTAAGAGGTCAAAAATCTAAATGAAGCAGAGTTGACTGTGGGTGCAAAGTATCATTCCAAAACTCAGTTAAAGAAGACCTCAGAAATGCTTCTTCAAGGAAAGAGATAAGTTAAATCTCTTGTTGTAATTTTGTTGTAAGAAATTTCTAGAAGCAAAGAAAATCCTCTTTGAAGACTGGTTTTCCCCTTGTGGGTTTTTCCAGGGTCATTGGACCAAAAACAAGAGTGTTAAATTTATGTGCATGCTTGCTATTTTCTCTTGTATCAGTTGTTGAAAAGCTAAATGGTAGAGTAGTCCTTTTGTTTCAAGCTAAATGCAAATTTAATGCAAATATCAGTCATATGTTTTATGATGGGTTTGGGCATTAAACCATGCAAAACTTGAAAACTGGGTTGGGCTACAGCAGTCAATAGCTTTCTACATAGAACAGACAAACTGATGGTGGTGGCTACCAAGAAGCAGCAACCAATAGTGGCAGTGAGTGGAAAATTATCGTTGAAACCGCTTCCCCCAATCCAGGCTATTAAGAAATCAATGGATTCTCCAAATGATGGGTGCAATGGTCGAGGTGAGGGCTGAGACAACTGTGGATTTGGCAAATACGAGTCGCAACAATTTGGATGTGGCCATGGGAAAGTTATAGTGTTGAATGTAACTTTAACAGCGAGAACAATATCTATCTAGGTCTGTGTGTCGGGCTTTATGAAAGCAATTGCTACTAAGACAATTAATGAAAGTGTGTGTATGTAGATCCGAAAAAGCTGTGAGGGAGGATGTTAATTTTGGGCAACTAGGTCCAAACTCCATGTTGCACTGCTCATATGATGATGATTATATTTTTGTTGGATTCCTCTTTTGGAGAGGAGAAAGATTGATCTAAAGATCATCTTGTTTGGATTAGCAGAACATATATTTTGATTTTATTTTCCACACATGTGTAAGGTCGGCCAGATTTGTAATGTAGGCTTGCAAGCCCAATAGATGTGTCACACACCCTCACTGATGGATATAAATTGGAGAGATTTGAAGCTCATTTGCTCATCAACTCATCACACATTTCATCTTGTGATTTGATTGGTTCGATCAACCTTTGGAGGCCTCTCTCTCTCACACATGCGGATCTGATGCTGAAGAAGTGCAGACTGTTTTAGGGCTCTTTTGCTGGTGCGTTGACCATGGGTCAAAGCTTGGAATTTTGACCTCCTTCAAGTGCAGAAATTCCGATCACTTGAGGTCGCATTAGAGGGCACAAATATCGAGGAAAAGGGAGGACTTTGACTGCAGCCCTAAACCACAGCGTTGACCAGCACTGACTTTTCTGTGTTGATTTTTTCTGTTGACCAGCGTTGACTTTTTTGGAGCTGTCTTTGAGGGGCGTGTGTGACACTTGGAGGATTGGCTGATCTAATGTTGAGAAAGATTTTGTTGGCTGGTGCATCCTATTGACTGTCATAACGAACATTACTCTCTATCTTTGTGGGACAAGAAGAATTGTAAATCCTGATCTATATTATTGGCTTGTTTTCTGTTGATCTATTATTATGTTCTATCAGCATTTTACTTTCATGTTTATGTGATTGTTAAATTGAATCGGGCCTATAAGAAAGATTGAAGTAAAACTGCATTAAGCATAGAACATACCATGTCTGTCTAAATTTAACATGGTATCAGAGCTAAGGTGAAGACAAAGCCCAAGCTAGTGTGAAAAGCAATCACCGAAGAAGAAATCCTATCAAGGACCATTGGCCTCCTAAACCTATAAGGGTTTCAAATCTGATGATAAGTTGACTGACAAGTCTGATTATCATGCATGGAAGGTGTCCTTGGATTTGGCATTAGAAGATCAAGATGTCATGGATTATGTGCAGGGGAAGATTCTTGAGCCTCCATCAAATACACCTGCTATCACAAAGACGAAGTATAGAAAAGGGGAAATCAAAGCAAAGATGATTATCATGGATTCAATTCATAAGCACTTGGTTGCTTACATCTCTGAGCTAGGCACATCCAAAAAGATGTATGATATGTTGGTTAGCATGTTCAGGGCTAGCAATGTTAATCAAGTGCTTTTCTTCAAGAATCAATTGAAAAATATCAAGAAGGGCAAAGAAGAATCCATTCGATCCTATTTTATGAGGCTCACTGAAATCAGGAACAATCTCCTAGCTATTGGAGAAGAAATCGTTGATCGAGAGATGGTTCTCTTTGCGATTGGAGGTCACCCTCGTGATTGGTATGTGTTCAATACTACTATTCTTAACAATAATGTGATTCCTGATTTTGATGAAATATTGACGAGATGCACTCAAGAGGAAACAAGAATGATGGAGAGAGATCATCCCTCTAATGGAAATGGAGGTGACCCTACTGCCTTCGCCGCTCATGCAAAGAAGAGGAACAATGGTGGTCCGAGAAATCAAAACCATGGAAGAGCGAGGCCCAAAGGAAGGAAAGAAAGATGTTACACTTGTAACAAGTTTGGTCACTATGCAAGAGAGTGCCCCAATAGAAGGGAATCTCCCAGGGATGATGACAACAACAACTTCAGGGGTAATGACAACCAAAGGAACAACAGATTCAAAGGAAAGAGGAAGGCTCCCTCTGATCGTAGTGGAAATGGGAAACCTTTCAAGACGTCAATAAATTCCAGGTACAATGAATCTAACGTTGTTGATAATAAGAAAAATGAATATATTCTTGTATCTACCCTCTCTGTTGCATCTCCTCACGACACCCTGGATGTTTGGTTGATTGATAGTGGTGCTTCAAGGCACCTCACTGGTTGTAAAGAATCCCTCTCTGATTTGATTGAGAAGGATACTAATTTAGAAATTATCCTTGGAGATGATGCCACCTATCTCGTGAAAGGGCCAGGAACTGTGACCCTTCATCTATCTCAAGGTCAAGTCCTCCGTTTACAAAATGTGTTGTACATACCTGATTTGAAGAAGAACCTTCTGTCTATTTCGACAATGGAAGACAAAGGATTCAAGGTGGCATTCGTTGATGGAAAGGTACGCATCTGGTGGAAGAACTTCAAAAAAGCTCTTATTATTGGTTTTAGAGTAAATACACTCTACCAGGTTGGAGGAAGTCCATTGGGGGCTATGTCATGTGATACAACTCTTCAAGCTGAGTTATGGCACCAAAGGTTTGCACACCTTCATTACAAAGCCCTTCCCGAAGCAAGTTAGGTGGTGACAGGGATGCTCGAGTTTACATATGATCATGAAGGTATATGTCAGGGTTGTGCTGAAGGGAAGCATACAAGGGGACCATTCCCCTCAAGTGTCACAAAGACATCTGATATCTTGCAATTGATACATTCTGATTTATTTGGTATGTTGCCCGTAACATCATTGGGAGGATGTTCCTATTACATAACTTTTATAGATGACTTCTCTCGCAAGCCCTGGATATATTTCTTGAAGATGAAGGACGAAGCATTCAAATGGTTTTGTACCTTCAAGGCCTTGGTGGAAAATCAAACCGTGAAGAGAAGCAAAGTTTTGAGGACCGACAATGGGACCGAGTATAAGTCAAATGAGTTCAATGACTCTTGCAGAGAAGCTGGCATTAAGAGGGAGACCACAACTTTGTATACTCCTGAGCAAAATGGTGTTGCTGAAAGAAAGAACAGGACCATTGTGGAAGTTGCACGCGCCATGCTATATGACCAAGGTCTTTCGAAGTTTCTATGGGGAGAAGCTGCGAACATTGTTGTGTACATTCAAAATAGATGCCCGCATTCCACTCTGAACTCCAAGACTCCCAAAGAAGTCTTCTCCTGTTTATTTTCATGTGCCGAAAGAAAAGAGAAGCAAATTGGATGCTTCTGGAAAGAAGGGAATGTTTATGGGCTACAATGAAACTTCGAAGGCATATAGAATCTATGTGCCTGGTTAAAGAGAAGTGGAGATATGCCACGATGTCCCCTTCAATGAAGATGTTGCCCTCAAGAAAGTAAGAAATCAACCTAGCTCAAAGGAAGACAAAGAAGAAGAAAAAGTTGGAAGGCTGGAAGAATCAAAGGATGAACCGATGCCCGATGTTGAAGGACCAACGGATCCTATTGATCCACCTCTTTCAAGTAAGAAGAGAACCTCATGGCTCAGGCCACTCTCGAATATGCCGAGAGACATATTGCCCCAAGGGGGACATTCTGTGAAAGCAAGAAGCCAAATAGATACCAAGGGTATCTAGCAACTATGAGTATAATTGCACAATCTGAGCCTGGATCATTTGAAGAAGTCGTAAAGCAACAAGTTTGGAAGGATGATATGCACAAAGAATATGAATCCATTATGAAGAATGATGTCTGGGAAGTGGTCCCAAGACCGGAGGACAAATCTGTTGTCCCCTCGAAATGGCTCTTCAAGATCAAGCATGGAGCCAATGGAAGTGCTAAAAAGTACAAGGCAAGATTTGTTGCTCGAGTCTTCTCTCAAAAAGAAGGCATAGATTATGATGATATATTTGCACCTATCGCCCGCTATACCACCATTCAATCTATCATTGCCCTTGTTGCAACGCAAGGATGGAGTCTCCATCAGATGGATGTGAAGACTGTTTTCTGCATGGTTCAATAAAGCAAGAGGTTTGTGTGGAGCAACCGATGGGGTTTGAAGTCCAAGATAGAGACACCTATGTATGCAGGCTTAAGAAAGCCCTCTATGGGTTGAAGCAAGCCCCAAGGGCTTCGTATGAGAGGATAAATAGCTACTTGATGAAGCTTGGCTTCACTCGAAGTGATGTTGATCCAAACCTTTATTTTAAGGTTGATAAAGAAAGGCCTCTCATTCTGGTTCTCTATGTGGACGATCTCTTCCTAACAGCTGTTGAGCCTCTCATTCATCAATGTAAGAGGGAGCTAGCTTCCGAGTTTGAGATGAAATACCTAGGACTGATGCATTACTTCCTAGGCTTGGAGGTCTGGCAAAGGCCAGGCGAGATTTTCCTTTCTCAAGGAAAATATGTCATGAAGCTGCTGGAGAGATTTGGTATGGTGGACTGTAAGTCTGTGTCAACACCAATGGAACTCAACTTTAAGAAGTTGTGTGGAAATGTTGCTAGGCCCGAGCTAGGAAATCCCATGAGTATCGAAACTCGCGGGGACCCTGATGTTCTTATTGAACTCTCATCTGGACATATGTTTTGCAGTTAACACTTTGAGTCAACATATGGTTGAGCTTCATCACATTCACTGGATTGGTGCCAAGAATAGATTGAGATATCTTTGGGGCACAATCAACCATGGGCTGAGATACACTGTCGGGAGTTTGACACTCCGTGGATATATTGATGATGGTTGGGCTGGCAGTGTGGTGGATCACAAGAGCACATCAGGATGTTGCTTCACCTTGGGTTCTGCTTCGATATCTTGGATGAGCAGGAAGCAGAAGTCGATGGCTTTGAGCACCGCTGAGGCCGAACATATTACAGCGAATATGGCCTGTTATGAAGCTATTTGGTTGAGAAAGCTCTTCAGTGAGTTGTTTCGGCATGTGTTAGATACCATTGTTATCCTTTGTGATAACCAGAGTGGGATTCGTCTTTCTGAGAATTTCGTGTTCCATGATCGATCCAAGCATATTGATATTAGGTACCACTTCATTCGAGATATGGTACAGCGAGGCGCCGTAAGGCTCGATCATATTGGGACTGATGAGCAGGTCGCGGATATTCTCATGAAGCCCCTAGGGAAAGTCAAATTCTCAACCTTCCGTGAGAAGCTTGGAATCATGGACAGACCCTATTCTGAAGGTCCTACCTGAGTTGGACAATGAGCTCTGGGAGCTCTAGGGGGCTTAGAGATAGCTTATTAGAGCTATAAGCACACATGGGGCTAGGCTTGTCGAACCTTGTTGTGCTTCTGCCCCACTGTTATGATATTGAGTTGGTTCACCTCTCTTTGATCTATGCCCTGCATGCATCCTACCCATGAAGTTTCAGACTCATGGGAAGTACCTCTCATTTGGCCAATGAGGTGGGAAATGTGGATAGAGACCAATAGCAAGACCGATGGACGCATCGGAGATTGTCGTACTCTCTATGTCTAGGATAGCACGTGTCCAACACTTTGATCTGGGATCAAGTCTGATGAGGTTCTTACCTCTAAACTGACTTTGGGTCAGTAAACTAGCTTTGTGTTAGTATGAGACTCTTTTGAGTTCGAGAGAGATTTTAACCTCTAAGTTGACTTCGGGTCAGCAAAGCATGATGTCTTTGTGACTCACCCTTTTTGTTCTATTTGCGAAGAAGAGCCAGCAAAGAAAGTTACGACAAGATGACGCAGGAGTGCAGGATGATACATGATAGTACACGATAGTACTGAACACTGGATGGCACTGGTGGACAGATGGAGTTCTCCCTAGTTGAGAGGGAGTGTCAATTTTGGGCAACTAGCTCCAAACTCCATGTTTCACTGCTCATATGATGATGATTATACTTTTGTTGGATTCCTCTTTCAGAGAGGTGCAAGATTGATCTAAATATCATCTTGTTTGGATGAGCAGAACATATATTTTTATTTTATTTTCCACACATGTGCAAGGTCGGCCAGATTTGTAATGTAGGCTTGCAAGCCCAATAGATGTGTCACACACCCTCACCCTAGGTTGCGGGGAAGCGTCCCCCCCCCCCTCGTTCCCGTTTCCAAAACGCGCTCCGCGCGGGAGCGTTCGGAAACGCGCTCCCGAAAACGCTTCCTAAGGGGAGCGTTTTCGGGAGCGCGTTTCCGAACCTGTTAAAACGCTCCCTGCCTTTTCGGGAGCGTTTCCGGAAGCGCTCTGGAGTGAACGCTCCCTGAGTGCTTCCGACGTTTAAAAAACGCTTCGGGAGCGTTTTTTAAACGTCGGAAGCGCTCAGGGAGCGTTCACTCCCGAACGCTCCCTGGATAATTTAAATTGAAAATAACCACCAATAAAGAAGAGAACAAGAACAAACACAAACCCATAAGAAAAGAAAAAGAAAAAATTTAAAAAAAAAATAAAATAAAATAAAATAAAAAAACGCTTCCTGCTGGGCGGAAATTTTTTTCAATGAAAAAACGATTTGTTTAGGGCCAGAAATGGGTTTTAGGGCAGATGTGGAGGTAAGAGAAGCATTGACATTTCATGGTAATGTTAAATTCTTAAAGTAAAAGTGACATTTCCTTTATTTTTCATTTTCATCATTTTACTTAAATTTTTAACATTACCATGAAATAACTCAGGATGTTTAAGAGTGGTTTCGACCTCATTGGATTTCATATGGAGAAACTAGAATTTTAGGTTTCACTCAAAATTCAGCAGACTTAATGGTTTTCAAGGTTTCATGGTTTGGGAATTTGCAATGTTTCCATTTGATTCTATCATGTGTAAGGGTATGATATTGGCATTTGATCAAGAGCATGAAGTCCTTTAAGAACCTTGATGTACCCTTCAATCAAAGGAAAACCACTGGTTAGGCATGCTAATCTTTTTCTATCGCATTTTAAGGTTGAGGAGATGAACCCTTCACTCAAACCAAAATCATTGGTTAGGCATGTTAAACTTTTTCAATTTCTATCATGTTATAAGGTTGAGCAATCCAAGTCTCAAGACTTTGAGCTAGATGATGTTTATGTATCTCTTGTTGATGATCCCATTTCTAGTAGCGATGAATCAATGATGAGTTTCATGAGAGACCATGTTGCTCAGTGATTTGTAGTTTTGATGTCTATTTTTGCTACTACTACTACTACTAAAGTTGTAGAGGAGTTTTAGGAGTCCTCAAACTTTGAGCCATATTATTTATGTAGCTCATGTTGATGATCCCTCGTCTAGTAGTGGTGATGATTTTGATCATGATGAGGAGTGATCATGTTGTTGATCACTAATATGTAGTCTTGTATTAGGCCAATGGCCTCATAGCTTGTAGCATTGTTTTTGAACTTTATGGGCCATTTGGAGCCTCATTGCTTATGTATTTTTCGATGATATGTATTGCACTCGGTGCCATTTTGATATATTCACCTTTGCATGGTATATAAATGAGCAAACTTTGCATATTTTGTCTCTATTGGCTTGGAATCATGGTTGCACATCTTAAAAATAGTTTTTTTTATTAAAAAATAATTATTTAATGTATTTTTTTTAAATCCAGTTCATTGAGATTTGACCGCTCCCGGTTAGACCGGTTCCGGTTAGAAACCCAATTCATTAGGTCCACCAGTCCGGTCACCGGTTCCGGTTTTAATAACTATGCTCACACAAATCCAGAAGTACAAGAGGGGTACATGAAGGCATTGGACAAGTTGGTACCTGACAAGGAGGAGTGTGCTAGATTGCGCCTTGAATTAGGCAAATACTTCAATTACACTGCTAACTTTGGTTCTTTCCATGCAATGGAAGACGGGGACAAATTTGATCCTATCACATGGTGGGAAGCATATGGCGGCATGGGACTTTTGCCAAAGTTGGCTAAAAAAGTTCTCTCACAGGTTGTGAACACTTCTTCTGCAGAGAGGTGTTGGAGCACCTACAGCTTCATACACAATGTGAGAAGAAACAGGTTGAATGAAAACCGAGCTGAAAGCTTGGTTTATGTGCATTACAACTTGAGGTTGTTGAGCCATTACTGTGATCGGGCAAATGAGGATCAATCATACAGAGTCTGGGACAACAACCCAGAGAATGATAATTTGGAGGATGACACAGTACTTATGGAAGAATTGGAAGCAAAACTTTTTAGGGATGATGATGAAGCATCAGCAACACCGCCACACACAGGGTCAGTCCCACCATCTACTGGTAGCACTGCGGTTGCCAGTGCCAGTGCTAGTGCCAATTCTCGATATCACACTATTGTTCCTTTGCAGATCCAGCCTCCACCTTCTAGTCATGGTCGTGGTACTCCCGAGAGTACTAGAAGACCACCATTTCCTCGTGGCTCGCACAAATTAGACATTTCTCGTGGGCATGGCAAGGGGCCAGCCAGTAGATAAAATAGATTTGTTGTTTACTAGTCTTTTCTAATTGTTGTTGACAGTTGAACAGTTGAAACTTGACTCTTTCATATATTTAATGACAATTTAAGTTTGAAGTTTGAATTTGAAAGGTGAAACTTTGAAGTTGGTATTTATAAGTTTACAAGTCATTATGAATTATGAATATGATGCTTCATGAAACTTATATGGTGATCAATGAATCAATGATGATAAATGTTATATAATATCAATGATGATAAATGTTAAATATTGAATTTTGAAATCAATGAATCAATGATGATAAATGTTATATATTGAAATTTGAAATCAATGAATCAATGACTATAAATGTTATATATCAATGATGATAAATGTATATTGAATTTTGAAATCAATGAATCAATGATGATAAATGTTAGATATTGAAATTTGAAATCAATGATGATAAATGTTATATATTGAATTTTGAAAGCTTGAAACCTTCAAATTGATGATTCGCGAGACTCAAGAGTCAATATGTTGTATGCTTCCAACTTGTGGGCGTGGCTGATGAAGATTATAACTTCTAGATGATTGATGTTATATGATTCAAACTATGTTTTTTATGTTTTTTATGTCTAATATGTTTTTTATGTCTAATTCATCATTCTACATGTTTTTGTTGACATATATGCATCAATATATATATATATATATATATATATACGCTCCGGACCGGAAGCTTCTAAAAATGGCGCTCCGCGCTCCCGCTCCCAAGTAACCTTGCCCTCACCTATGGATATAAATTGGAGAGACTTGAAGCTCATTTGCTCATCAACTCATCACACATTTCATCTTGTGATCTGATTGGTTCGATCAGCCTTTGGAGGCCTCTCTCTCTCACACGTGCGGATCTGATGCTAAAGAAGTGTGGACTGTTTTAGGGCTCTTTTACTGGTGTGTTGACCATGGGTCAAAGCTAGGAATTTTGACCTCCTTCAAGTGCAGAAATTCCGATCTCTTGAGGCCACATTAGAGGGCACAAAGATCGAGGAAAAGGGAGGACTTTGACCGCAGCCCTAAACTGCAACGTTGACCAGCATTGACTTTTCTTGGAGCTGTCTTTGAGGGGAGTGTGTGACACTTGGAGAATTAGTTGATCTGATGTTGAGAAAGACTTTGCTGGCTGGTACATCCTGTTCACTATCGTAACGAACATTACTCTCTATCTTTGTTGGACAAGAAGAATTGTAAATTTTGATCTATATTATTGGCTTGTTTTTTGTTGATCTATTATTATGTTCTATCAGCATTTTATCCAAAAATAGCCCCTCCAAAATTATAAAATCGTACATCACCTATCATTTGCCTCACACATCTCATTTGGAGACATTTGGAGTTAAGGGGGTTGATCCCAATGCAAATCTGGTAGTGCCAATGGAACTAGAACCAGCAGTTGAATCAAAAGGAAACAAACCAACGAGAAGCACTAGTTGTGCAAGTCGACCAACTCATGCTTCTATTAGGTCTAGTTTTGCTGTTGCTACTACTACTATTGAGGTTGTTCAGGACTCTGAAGAGTCCTCAGACTCTAAGCCAGCTGATGCTTATGTCTCTCTTGTTGATGATCCCATGTCTAGTAGTGGGGATGAGTTTGATGAGGAGTGATCATGTTGATCATAAATACGTAGACTTGTAGTAGGCCAGTGGTCCAATAGCTTGTAGTATTGTTTTTGGACTCTAGAGGCCATTTAGATCTTCATTGATTAAGTATTTTGTTGCTGATATGTATTGCACTTGGTGCCAACTTGAATATATTCACCAATTTGAATATATTCACCAATTTGAATATATTCACCCATATAGATGAGTAAACTTCTCAAATTTTCTCTCTAATGGTTTGGAATCATAGTTTTAAGTCTTAAAAAAAACAATTAGTTTATGTATTTTTTAAAGACTGGTTCGTTGAAATCTGACCTGTCCAGTTTTTCTGGTTCCAATTCAAAAACCTGTTTGATAGGTGGACTGGGTCAGTTACTGTTTTCGGTTTTTAAAACTATGATTCCAATTGTATTTTTTCTAATCCTAACACTAATCCCCTTCATTCACATAGACAATCCGAGCATTACAATGTTAAGTGGGCCCGCGTTAATTTAATTTCCCAGTTTAATGAACTCGCCTGCTCCAAATGGTGGACATCATCGAAAACGTCTTTGTTTACATCATATCGCATAGAAAATACAAACAATATTTGCAGGAGGAAAAAATTTACTCAGTAAAGAAAGAAGCGAGTTGGGCTTCTAGTGAGACTGCAGCTCAAATCCATTGAAGTTCTAGAAGGCACTCAAATGCACACACAACGAGGCCACCGCCAGGGCAATTTCAACGAAGAAAACACGATTATTCTTAATTTATCTTCACCAGCATTTAAACTAGCTGAAATACATGAAAAATAAAACTGCAGACATGTGATAAGGGGTTTAAATTGATTCAAACCCAAATCCCTAATTTATCAGGGTCCCAAAAGAATTCTTCCAAAAGAGAAAAATAATTAAAAGGTCTTCTGTTTGTCCATTCCAGTAAGGTCTGGCGAACCAAAAAATATATTTAAAGTACCTCGTTCGGGGCCTGTGCGGAACTGTTCCAGACGTTCGGCGATAGTGATGCGGTCAGCCTCTGAGACCGGGCGTCCGGCCAGTGATAGACCCGGTCGCTTTCCCCTGCCTTTCATATTTCGTGCAAGTAAGTCCTCTCAACACGTATTCGAAATTCAAGCGAGCGCGATAAACCGACTTCCTGCACCGGCCCGTAGCAAAATGCTTCGTTGTTCCTTCACCTTTCAGGAATGAAAATTAAAAACCCTGTCTTTGCCCTAATAATGCCTGTACAGTATAAGAATGAGAATGTGGTAGTAACGTGTTCGCGCTCCTATACCTTCACGCTCTTCACCGCTTTTTAATTTTCCCTCGGCCGTGCAATAATCATCTTTTATGAACTGATTCCTGGCAAGGCTAATTGCCCAATAGCTTCTAATCGTTAAGGAATATTCCTTGTATTGAGGTTTGAGTCATATTTTATACCGTATGTTTAATGTTCAACAAAATCTACTCAATGGTAGAAATTTTTTTACTCCCATAAAATTGTAATACTTTCAAAATGACACTAAGGAGAAAATATCAATCCATTGTTTTCATAGTCATAAATTGACATTTTTAATTTAAAGCGCATTTGCAGAGTTCAAAAGATTAAAAAATTTAAAACTCTGAAACAAATTGCTTTCCTTTTAATGCTTAGTTTGACGAGAAATGCAGAAAGATAAAGAGAACCTGGAAAGAGTCAAACAATGATAACATAAAGCTCAAAGCTTACAAGAAGATGTCAAGAAAGAAAAAGGTTGATTTCATGGTTTCAAAGAGAGAAGAATTAATCTTACTGGGAAAATAGCCCCAAATTATTGAGCCTAGAGGTGCCTATAGGCCAGAGCACATGTGTAGATGTAATGTGAGAAATGTAATGTAAACATTTGACATGTCTAAGTAAAAGGCACATGTGTATATGTAATGTGAGAAATGTAAAGTAAGAAATGTAAAAAAGGCAAGGAGAATGTGGAAAAAATCAAACAATGATAACATAAAGCTCAAAGCTTACAAGCAGATGTCAAGAAAGAAAAAGGTTGATTTCATGGTTTAGAAGAGGGAAGAATTAATCTTCCTGGGAAAATTATTGAGCCTAGAGGTGCCTCTAGGTCAGGGCACATGTGTAGATGTAATGTGAGAAATGTAATGTAAATATTTGACATGTTGAGTAAAAGGCACATGTGTGGATGTGATGTGAGAAATGTAACTTAAGAAATGTAATTGCTCCTAGAGGCATTCTACACGTGAGTATAGTGTACATGTGCATGTGTAGATGTAATGTGAGAAATGTAATATAAACATTTGACATGTAGGAGTAGTAGATGTAATGTGAGAAATGTAAGGTAAAAAATGTAATGTAAGTAAACATTTGAGGAGTAGTAGATGTAATGTGAGAAATGTAAGGTAAAAAATGTAATGTAAGTAAACATTTGAAATGTTTGAGTATAAAGCACATGTGTAGTGTAGATGTAATGTAAGAAATGTAATTGCCCTTAGAGGTACTCTACACCTCAGTATAGGGTACATGTGTAGATGTAATGTGAGAAATATAATGTAAACATTTGAAGTGTTGGAGTATAAGGCACATGTGTAGATGTAATGTGGGAAATGTAAGGTAAGAAATATAATGTAAGTAAACATTTGAAATGTCAGAGTATATTTACGAACACTAAAAAAGAGGTATCGTAAATAAATAAATAAAACAAAACCTCTTTTTATAGTTGGTCGGAGAGGTATGGTAAATAAATACAAATATAAATAAATTGGAGGTATAGTAAATAAATATAAATATAAATAAATTGGAGGTATGGTAAATAAATAAAACCTCTTTTTTTACTTACTCTAGAGGTATGGTAAATAAATATAAATATAAATAGACTAGAGCTATGGTAAATATATAAAACCTATTTTTATATTTACTCCATAAACTTTTTTATATTTACTAAAACTAAAAATTGAGGTTTTATTTAGGTGAAGCCTGTGAGCCAAATACCATGGAACAAATTATTATTAATATCATGGACTATATACTATGGGCCAAATACAGTATTTATAAACAAGGTATTGTAAATAAATAAATATAAAAGATGTATAAAGAAGTATGGTAAATACATAAAAATACATCAAATATGATTAGAAATCCACATCTAAATATATACCAAGCCTATGGGCCAAATACCATGGTAAATAAAAGAGGTACCACAAATAAATATAAATATAAATAAATGAGAGGTATGGTAAAAAAATTAAATCTCTTTTATATTTACTCCATACTCCTCTTTACATTTTTTTTTTTTGTAAGCTTAGGTGGTACCTTCGATTTTCTATTAATAAAAGTCGGGCAAAGATACAAAACTAGACCTCAACTTGCCCGTAGGAAACCATGTATTTTGGCCATCTGAGTTCGAAATAAGTCAACCAGAACATAAAGAGTCTTAATAACATGAACCAGATATGTCGATACCTAAGATCATACAGAAACCAGAGGATGTCCAAAACCATAACAGATATAAAAAGAAGGCATCATAAGAACCGATTGCAACCACTACAACAAAATAGTAAAGAAACTAAAGCAAGTTAGTCTTCATCAAAGTCAACTGGTGCTGGGGCTGTAGCAGTAGTGCCAGGAAGTTCAACAGGGACCTGTTGCAATGCTTTAATTCCTTCTCCAATCTGCTAAGTCGCGTATACTAATGCAATTGTCTTAAATTAATTTCCTAAACATTCCTGTTACTATCATCCAGGGTTGCCTCCAACTTAGTTTCCAGCTTAGGCTCTACAATGGACACAATTGCTTTAGCAAGGAGACATTTAAGTATCCAATAGGTGCGGACAGATTGCTGATAGAGAGATGTACGACCTCGAGTATGGCTAGGATCCGGGGCCATTGTCTGCATATCTGCGGAAACCCTGTCAGCCTGTGAGTCAAGATTATCCAAGATCTCTGATTCGCATCCATAGACACGATCGCGAACAGAAGTTGGAATGTCATTCATAAAGGTATGAACCATAGGTTCAAGGTGTTGTTGAATTTTCTTGCAACCACGTTTCCTATGCGATGCTTCAGAGGCCTGCTTTCCCTTTCCCCCATTAGACTTACGACCTCCTTTTCCATTGCAAAGAAAACTGAACAATCTGTTAAAACTTCCACCCATAGAAGAAGAGAAGTCAGTTGCAGAGAAACCATATAAAAAACAACAGAATGAATATCACCATCATCTTCCAGGTCTAGGACCGAAATAACGCACAGAGTTAATTGCGTCGCATGGAGAGAAGAACAGCATAACAGAACCAAACCATGCTGGGAACTACCCACAAAGAAGGAGTACCAGCAGGACAACAGAGGATATAGCTGAGAATAAGCAACCAGAGCAGAAACCCCACAGCAAAAGTAGGCAAAAAACAAGTGCTGGGACAACCCAAACCAAACTGTAGACCGATAGGATGACAAAGTCAACCGTTCTGCCAAAAAAGCAAATTCAAAACCAAGGCATAGTTTGCCTAACCAGTATCAGAACAAGTACTATAACCCAACGTGTAGACACAATGCATGCAGCGGAAACGGGAACCCCAAAAGCCAACCAGGCTCACTAGAGCAGAAGCATACCAAATGCAAAACTTGTCCTCAATGATAGAGCCAGGAATAAAAGGACCAAAAGAGTAGTGCAGCCAACCCGCCCAAGGAGAAAGAGTGTATCGCAAAATACAATAAATCCCAGGGTCATGTGGGAAAAGCATGAACGAGCTATGACTAGCAAACTGGAAACGATAAGATGGAACAGATACGAAATGAATAAACTAGTTACAGTGGCGAAAGACAAAATCCTGCTTCATAAACTCAAGCCATAAGCAACCATGCCGCCATTCCCATAAATCTTGTAAAAACACCATATGATAAATCCGCAAGAGAGAGGAAAGCAGATTCGTGAACTGAAAGGTTATAAGTTGAGATACATACCACGGCTGAGAGAGGCCCGTCACCCTGAAACCTTGGCAAACAACACCGCTGCATGCACGAGCACCCACAAGAGCGAAAAACCAAACTAAACAAATGACAATGAGAAGGCAAACGACCTGGAAAACCTTAACCCCGCACCCTCGGCACAGTTTCCAAAACACAACTGACAATCGAGCTAATCGATCCAGCTGGAAGCTCTGGGAAATGGAAATCATTTAAGATCAGGGGTGCTAGATGTCCCATCAGTGAGCTCCTCATATCGGCTGCATGTGTCCACCACGTGGTAGGCGTACAGATTCCGCAGACCCTCCACCACGCCAGTGTACAACAGCCACGTTATCACGATCAGCCAGAGCTCTCGTGTGAGGCCTTGTGCGTTGTAAGGCACTCTTGATTCGAGGTACATCACCACCAAAACACCGAGTACTAGAAGCTGGAGAGTTACTGTCCAAGTCCTTTGTTAGAATTGCATGAAAATCCGGCATAGTTTACAGTAACTCCCGGCGCCATGACCGATCCAGAGAACCATCAACATGTTGACATACCCAATTCGCAAGATAATCGGCCGCCTGATTAACTTCTCGACGCACATGCACATGTATGACATACTCGACTTGCCTAAGTTGTTGTTGAATGTCTTGTATCAATCGGGTTGTGCACCAACTCTTAGAAATCGACTCCCAATTCAAACCGTGTAGGAATTTTTTAAGAATGCCAGTAACCATGGAAGAATCTCCTTCGATTTCAAGCCTGTTATAATGTTCCCGCTGAGCAATAGCAAGTCCTACCTTGACAGCGGTAAGTTCTGCTTCCTTATTAGTAGAATGCCCTAGTTCAGTTGCAAAAATCCTGAGAGTTGTCCCTGAACAATCACGAAACAATCCACCAGCACCAGCTGGTTCAGGGTTCCCCTTGGACGCACCATCATAATTCAATTTAAGAAAGCCAGGCTGAGGGCGAACGAAAATATTTCTAACCTGATAGGTTAACGACACTTGTTTCCAGCAAGAGGGTGCCACCATCTCTTCGGCCAGATTTAACTGTTGAAGGATGCATCTCTCCTGACAGAAACCACCCAATCATCATGATCCCATTTTTCAACCAGAATGGTCTCACGGATTCCTTGCTTAGTAAGGGTCCATATTTCCTCAGAAGGAAGTTTACAGTCTTGAAAAATCATGCGATTATGTTCTTTCCATTGGAACCAAAGGATAAAACCAACTACCAACACCCATGCTCTGTTCACGACGGGGCTTTTGTATCCCCCTTTCCTCCAGTTGGCAATGGTCTGGGGCAGACTACTAGCCTGTCGGTCAGTTTGCTGAAATAAATGATGAAGGTTAATCCATAACTGTTCCATTTCAGGACAAGTATTCAACAAATGTTCCATTGTTTCAATAGAAGATTCACACATAACACACTGAGAGGGGCCATGCATGCCTCTCTTCTGCAGTTGATCCCATGTCAGAATCCGCCCGTGCCCTACCAACCATAAGAAATTCTCAATTTTTGGCCAATGCTTAGTTGCCCAAATCTTGGTCCATATTGGGATATCCAAATGGTGTGCTTGCAGTTGATAAGCTTCCTGTATCGAAAACATGCCTCGCGGCCGATACCCCCATCTCAAAATATCATAACCCTCTTGTAGAAGGATCTTTCTAGTCTGAAGTTCGTTGGCAAAATTGTGTCATTGTTGTGTATCGGGAGCATGTGGCCAGTGCCCCTTATGTTTCCATTTCCTCCAAAAAGCATCAGGTTGATTGTCCCAATAATGGTGAACTGCCGAACAGTTAGGGTTTCGTGTAAACAAAAATATTTTCGCCAAATTCAAATGGGTGAACAACTTCTCCCATTGCTGCCATGAGTCATCCCAAAAGCCTGCGTGAGACCCATCTCGAACCTCCCATAAACTATGCTGCCTGATCAGATGTTTATTGGCAGAAGCAAGATTCCATATCCTCGAACCTTTTTCAACAGTAGGGCAAGTGAGACGCTCTTTAACCGTAGAAGGCATATGGTACTTCCGAGTCCAAATGGTTTGCCATAATGCCACTTCGCCTTGTAACCACCGCCACCATAACTTAGCACCCATAACTTGGTTAAGAATGAAAGGATCCCGCAGTCCAAGCCCCCCATTTGATTTAGGTAAAATAAGTTTTTCCTAGGATAACAAGGTCCATTTCTGCTTCTCCTGAGCACCCTGCCATAAAAATTTCTTATACAGACTAACAAGATCGGCACAAATCTTAATTGGACAAGCCATGCTCGACAACTGATAGATAGGGATAGCTTGAAGAACAGCGCGCAGAAGAATAACCCTACTAGGCAGGTTTAAGGCATGAAAAGACCAGTTGAGCATACGTTTCTGAATTATGGTCAAAAGGGCTTTTCAGCAACTGGTTCTTGCCACGTTATCCGACAAAGGCATGCCAAGATATTTGGAAGGGAAGGCTCCCAAAGTAAAACCAAGGGTGCGGGTGAGAAAGTGCTGCGATTGTGGAGCCGTATTAAAAAAGAAAACATTGGATTTACCTTTGTTAACCATCATCCCAGAAGCCTGCGTAAAGGTGTTTAAAAGATCCAAAACCGCTTTACATTCATGAAAAGTAGCTTGGCAAAATAACATAATATCATCAACAAATTGTTGGTGTGACAAATTCAAGTGGGGACCCCATAAATTAAGCCCTTTAACCTCGCCAGCCTGGACTTTCTGTTGAATAAGCCGGCCAAGGCCCTCTGCTGCTAGGATAAAAATAAAGGGTGAGAGAGGGTCACCCTGTCGAAGACCTCTAGAAGCATGAAAGGAGAGTGTAGGAGAACCGTTTAACAAAATAGAGAAGTGGGAAGAGGAAATGGTGGACATCACCCACTGAACCCACCGAACATCAAAACCAAAGGACAATAAAACATGCTGAAGATAAGTCTAGTTAAGACTATCATAAGCTTTGGCCAAGTCGAGCTTAATCAACATTCCTTTAGCCTTACGCTGTCGAAGGGAATGGATAGCCTCTTGAGCAATGATAATACCATCAAGAATTTGACACCCCTTGACAAACGCTGTTTGTTCGGGTGAAATTAGAGCTGGCAGAATAGGCTTCAATCGATTCACCATAATCGTAGATAGAATTTTATAGATGACATTACATAAGGAAATTGGACGGAAACTCGAAGGGGTATCACATTTCTCAGTTTTCAGAATCAAAGTGAGGAAGGTAGGATTTAAACTAGGGAATACCTGACGAAGTCGACGTGACTCCTCAGCAATATCAATAATTTCCGGACCCAAGAAATGCCAGGACGCTTGATAAAATTTAACAGTGAAGTTGTCGGGTCCAGGTGCTTTATTGTGGGGCATTTCCTTAACAATATCCTCAACTTCAACCAAATTAATTTCTCGAAGCAGAGCTAAGTTTTGATCACGAGTCACCACCTTAGGAATTATAGTAGAAACCTAAGCAATAGTATCCAATCTATGTTGATTACGTTCTGAAAGGATTTTTGAGAAATGAGTAACAAGTTCATGTTCCATATCCTCATGCTCAACTAGTTGGTTCCCTTCCGCCGTTTTGAGAGAAAAAATCTGATTATGTTGCCTACGCTAAATCATGGCTTTATGGAAAAATCTCGTATTTCGTTCTTCGTCCCGGAGCCAACGGATCCGAGATTTCTATTTCCATAACAAATCCTCTTGCTTGCGTTGTTCTTCCAGTTGACTGAGGACCCGCCCCTCCTCTTGAATAAGGTCCTCTGTTCGTCCTGTTAAAATCATTTGATGTTGAATTTGGTGCATATGCCCTTCAAGTTTATGCTTCTCTTTATGAATATTGCCAAATTCTGTTTGGTTCCATTTCTTAATTTTTTGCTTTAAGTCCTTGAGCTTCAATTGAAAAGTGTGCATGTCGTTGCGGCCAGTAAGCCGACTCCCCTCCCACCAGCCATGAACTTTCTGTAGAAAAGAGGCGTCACGTAACCAAAAAATTTCAAAGTGGAAAGGCCGTTTCTTTTGTTGTTTTTTTACATCCACCTCCAAACGAATTGGCCAATGATCCGAACCAAGGTAAGGCACAATAGATGCTTCGTAAAAAATGTCCAAACTCACAAAATCTTCAGACGCTAAAAAGCGATCAAGGCGGGAAGCAATTTGATGTATTCCCCCTCGACGATTATTCCAAGTAAATTTGCCATTAGTAGTTGGAACATCTACAACAGTTGTATCCGTAATGAGGTCAGTAAAGTCCTACATATCTTGAAGGTATCGACCAGTACCACCTTTTCGCTCATCAAATTTTGCTATCATATTATAATCGCTGCCAGCAATCCAGTACTTATCAGGGTTGATAAGTTTAAGAGTTCTAGAGTTTCAAAAGAAATCAGGCTTCTCCCCTGGAACAGTAGGGCCATAGACGGAAGATACGAAGAACCACTCTTTTGTACCGAGTTGCCTAAACCTACTAGTGAGCAGTCGAGGCAATCCAAACCATCCAATAGCCTCCAAATCTGAGGGGTTTCATAAAATGGCAACTCCCCTTGCGGTACCATTAGCATCGATTGCCATAATTTCATAATGCGGTTTTAACATTGAAGCAATAAGCATTAATTTCTCCCCAGATAGCTTAGTCTCCTGAAGGAGGATAATGTGGGGTTTATCCTTAACAATCCTATCCTGAAGGTGTCTTTGTTTGCCTTCCACAAATATTCCAAGAGAGTATAATCATGAGGAAGATTTGTTGAGTTTCTGAAACATCGTGGAGATTGGCACAATATGTCCAGAGTTAACTAACATTTCACCTACCAACTGAATAGATTCTTGTAGGGTTTTACGACCTCGTTTCTTACCAGATTTAATATTCAAAGGAAGTTCTTGGCTCGGCTTTGTCCCTTGCCGAGATAACGGTAAAGTAGTTACATCCACTGATTGTTGTTGATTTGCTGCCTCCTCCTCCCGACGTGCCTGTATCGTAAGATATTGTTCAAAAGTCTCCTTATATAGTTCTTTTTTATCATCAGGGATGAATCGATCATCCAGATTTTTCCAGTCGTTGAGTAATTGTTTCATAATTAATTCTTCTTTCGTAAGGTCATCCTTCGAAACATCAATTTCCATTTCAGCCTGTTCCGGGTGATATTGTTGCTCGACATGGTCCAGGCTCTCCAAAGGGGCTTTCCGTTTAGCCATCGCCCGAGGGGACTCTTGGGGAGGCCGTATGTCTTCAACCGGCGTATCCATCTCATTGTCCCCTTGATCCTGTTCCTGTAAAATGTCATACTGATTTGTCGACTGTCGAGGCAATTTTTCCTGCACCGGAGGACTGGTCTGAACACGCCCTGATTGATTTTTTTTAGTGGAAATTGTCTGAAAACCTTCCTCCTTGATCTCCTTTGACGGAGGCTTTAGCTATGGAGGACTAGCATCCAACTCTTTAAGAGGGCAGGTTTTATACAAGTGCCCATATTCATGGCAACGCCTACAGCGAAAAGGAATATGCTCATAATCCAACGGTTGTTGCCAAAGTTCCCCAACATATTCAAGTTCAATAGATTCCATAAGTGGTTCAAAAATATTCATATAAACACAAATGTGAGCAAAAGACGTATAACGACCCCTTCGGGTCATCTCAGCAATCTTAACAAAACGGCCAAGCGAATTTCCTATTCCTTCTAAAATTTCTGGATCCCAGAAGTCCATAGGAAGAGAAAACAATCGTACCCACACTGGCGCAGAAAGAAACTGTTTCTTGTCAGGTTATAACATTCTTCCTAGTGATGCAAGAAAAGACTCGCATTCTGGTAGAAATATGGGCCCCCTTCGAAAACCCTTTCTTTATCAAATAAGTTTGTAAAAATAACTGTAAAAAAACCCCTAGAACCAAATTTGATATCAAGATTCCCTTTAGGTTTCCATTTAAGATGAATCCATTTAAGAAGATCCTTCTCAGTGGGCCAAATTCCTATAAACTTACAAATCAATGCATGATCCTTCATATAACCCCTATACCGATCAAGTTTATTTGGAGGAATGATAAAACGGGGTTTCTTGGATGATTTAGGCAAACACTGACCTCTTTGTTGGGCCTGCTATTGAGCCCCAAGTACCAGACCAACACCACTGGCTTGATGTTGACCACTACTTTCCCCTGTCATGATATTTCTGCCGGAGGGAGTCTCCCCCCCCCCCAGAAGCCGCTGCCATAGTTGTACATCAGAATCTGCAATACCAACCTTCGCTACTGCAACAAAATAAAACCCTATTGGAAAACTCAAAACTGAAACCCCACCATTTTCTTGGACCCTTTGTGTTTAAAATTAGAATTGCCTCCTCTTTACATTTTTACTGACACTCAGAAAAAATGTTTTATTTAGATGAAACCTAAGGGCCAAACACCCTAATATTAATTTTAAAAGATTAATACTAATATTATTATTAATTATAATATTCATATTAATATATTATAATATTAATATTGTTAAATTTAATAAATTCGGATCCCTTGGGTTTGTATTTGAGTACACTACATGCATTGACTATAATAATATTTGTGGGAAAATATTTCACAATACGAATCGCCATAGATTTTTAGGTTTGATTTGGTTTGTTCCTACATTTTATTCTTTTTCTACCTTACCTTTTCATCTACTTAGACTCCATGGATGCGATCATGTGTAATGATTTATTTTTTTTCTACCTTTCTGTTTTTATCTTTTCATCTGCTTAAACTCCATGGATGCGATCATGTGTAATGAATTGCTCTTACTACCAAATTATAATGACTTAATTTCTCCCTTGGGAAAAACACAACCAAATTAGAATGATTTAATTTCAGTCTTGCCTCAAAACAAAGTGATTTCAAGGATCTATTTCAAAATGTTATAATGACTTAATTTCTCCCTTGGGAAAAACACAACCAAATTAGAATGATTTAATTTCAGTCTTGCCTTTAAAAACAAAGTGATTTCAAGGATCTATTTCAAAATGTTATAATGACTTAATTTCTCCCTTGGGCAAAACACAACCAAATTATAATGATTTCATTTCAGTCTTGCCTCAAAAACAAAGTGATTTCGAGGATCTATTTCTAAATGTGCAAAAAACCAGCCTAGATCCATCTTAACTCCAGATCTATCAAGCCCAGAGAGGGATCAAATCTTCCTAGGTGCAAACATTTCCTCAAGTTTTGCACTCAAAAAAGAGGTTTACACCTCTAGAGATTTGATCCCTCTCCACACTTGATAGATCCAGAGTTAAGATGGATCTATGAGTAAGCATTTGAAAGGTCAAGTATAAGACACATTTGTAGATGTAATGTAAGAAATGTAAGGTAATATATGTAATGTAAGTAAAAAATTGAAATGTAGGAGTATAGGGCGTGTAGATGTAATGTAAGTAAATACTTACTCCATATTAAAAAATATGTATGGTAAATAAATATAAATATAAATAAATCAGAGGTGTGGTAAATAAATAAAACCTCTTTTAATACTAACTCCATACGTGTATGGTAAATAAATATAAATATAAATAAACTAGAGGATGGACTGGTTCAATTCCTCTTTAAGAGTTGTTGAGTCTTTGACCTCTGGACATAAATCCTTGCCAAATCAACAATAAGTTCGCGTTGATAGGATGGTAAGTCACATGAACTAAAACATTGACAACGAACACCCAAATTAGCTTATCTTCCACCTCACCAGACTCACTTGCAGCATAAATTCCTCCTAGAAGATGCTCAAAAGACCAAGTCCAAACTCAATTTGGAAGAGGCCTTCCTCAATGAGCCAAAGTAACAAAATTTGGGAACTATGGAAAAGGAAACTCAATTGTGCAATTTTCACAAACACTGACAAAATTTGACACATAGCACAAGGCAAAATCAACAATGGGACTCTCAATTATAGAATGTGCATCTCTTGCCTGGCATTGCCATGGAGACCATGGTATTTTCCATTACCGAGGACGCTTCCTTTTTTATATCAAAACTAAAATGGAAAGACCCATCTGCTTGTGTGAATTTAGATCCATTGATTTATGCCTCTGCCTCTTTAACCCACATGCAAGAGCAGTTATGGCCGCATCACTCGTCATAATATCTTCTATATGGTCAGTAATCATTGTTTGGAGCAGGTGTCCTTGTCTATAATTGTACTGTGACCGTCAAATATAGATGGGATGCCAGAATGTCATTCAAGATCCCTTCCTCATGATCGATTTCAGCAACAAACTTAAGTGGGAGGACTACCCAAAGAAAAGAATCTTAGGAGGGTGGAAAGCATTATATGCTCTTCAAAACAAGTGTAGAGAGGCAGAGTTATGGGATTGGAAAACAATTAAAGTGTTTTTTGCACTCCTAGTTTGTCTAGTGACGCCATATGGGTGTGAATTGTGGGCTAGCAGCACCCCTGTCTCAAAATGGAAGCAAATTGAGAAAATCCAAAAACGCTTGATCATGAGCAAGTTAAAAAATAAAAAAATAAAAAAATTGGTACCTTATGAGATAATGTTGAGTGAAATAGAAGCAACTCCCATCGAAGCAGTTGCTATGGTGTGGCTCATAAGATATCTGAAAAGAATTGAGCAAATGGGAGTAGGTATATGGCCTAATGTTATCTTCAAGGAATGCATGAGTGAAAGAAATAAAACATGGATGAGACAAAACTACACATGGATACAAAAATGGAATATCTACCTCAATGCTTGTCCCACAAATAGCAAGGAGCTAAATAATTTTGTTATGGAGAAGTTTCGTAAACAGGCATGGGGAAAAGAGTTGGGTAGAAAGAAGAAGTACTACATTGAAGAATTCAACCCTACGTATGATCTCCAACAAAAGGAGTACATTGGAGCTAACATTTCGTGGAGGGAAAAGGTTCTTATTGCTCAATTAAGAACCAACTCGCATCATCTTCGGTGTGCAACAGGACGGTGGAAAAGGCCTAAAGAAGCTTGGGAAGAACGAGTGTGTACATTTTGCACGTCTGGGGCAGTGGAATCGGAAAAAAAATAAAATAAAAATAAAAATAAAAAATAAAAATAAAAATAAAAATAAAAATAAAAAATTTCATTTTGGAATGTGATGCGTTCAAATACATTAGAGAAAGTTATGGGAATATGTTAGCGTCGGTTTCTTGGCATTGTCTTTTCAGTGACGAGATTGTTGGAAGGTTGGGCCAGCTCATCATCAATTTGAATGAGAAAAGAACTAAAATGCAAAAGGAAAAAAACGGGGAACTCATAGTCCCATAGACTATTTTTAGTCTCATGGACGTTAAAATTTCATTTCATTTCATAATATGGTGTTATTTAAGCTGTCTCTTCGGGGAAGGACTATTTTTTGAGCATTTTCCATGGGGTCCTTCATTAGATTGTTAATGATTTTGGAATTACGGTACAATCCACCATCCATGTTCTCCATTAGTTTCAAGTAACCCGCCCTGGATTTGGCATGCATAATTAACACTCTAGTCAATTTCTATATTTTGGTTTCTTAGGATGTGGAAAAATGATTTGTGAGGAAATTCATCCAAAAACCTTGTTATTCTCTTCAGGAGGTTCTCTATGTGTTTGTCTCTCGACCAAGTTCCTTTTTAAGATGTTAAATACTAATAAGAGAATCCCCCTAAAATGTTAATGTCAGTCACTCGTATAACTTTAGTGAGGAGCAGACCTTGCAACAAGTTGTGCATTTATGCCTGGTTTTTGGTCATGTGACCCAAACCCCAAACACACCTTGTTACAAATTTTCCTTCGAAGTAGCAAACTTAGCAAGTGAATATAACAAAAAAAAATGCTCAAGAAATTCAAAACACCCAAGATGATGACAAAAATAGGGATTTTGCACATACACGTTTGAAAATCTCATCTTTAAGGGCACTTCCTATTACTTAACACAACATAAACATTTTAAAAGTTATATAATATTGATTCACATCTATTAAAGTCCTGAACCATCAAGTGAGTGGTATAATGAGATGTTATCACCTCCACGTAGTTTCAAATATTCTTAGATATACTCTCAATTTGATCTTTGATCTCACCAAGATTACTAATATTACTCCACAAAATTACTAATTCACCATAATATACAAAATAAATAAATAATATTAATTTACATCTATTAAACCAAAATAAAAACACTAATACTTAAAGTATTTATACTCAAAATATTAATAAAGAAAGAAAGAAATAAATTATTTTAATGTCCACAAGGCTAAATATAGCCTATGGGATAGATTGCTTCTTCATCTGGTTGATGTATTCGGTCATTTTCCTATGAAGCCTCACAATAAACGCTCCCAAATTCTCGACAAACCCGTCGCTGAATAGATTATCCCAAGAGCTGGCATGCTCTAAGTGCCCGAGGGTCATAGGTGGATACAATGGTAATGTCATGAAGCCCTTATGAATCGTTCAAAAACATGGTTTTTGATTTCACCCTCCCCCGAAAGTGTCTACTGCCATTCTTTGACTTTTTTCTCACAGTGATATTAACGGTTGAGGATGGCGAAATGGTGGGAGGTGAATCGGGAGGTAGGCGGTCATATACTATGAGAGAAATTATATCTAAATCCAGGTTGCAAAGGAGGAAATCACAATCACTGCCTACTGAATTCTTGGGCGAGTTGGGGGGGAGTCTCGAAAACGAGCGCTGAGATGGGAGTAGGGGAAGCCAATTCCAGAGGGGGCATGGAGGGAAACCACAGCTCAGGTGCCATGATGGAAGCCAGGGGCAGAGGCTTGGGCTCGGATGAGCTAGGGGACTCAATGATTTGGCCTCTATGACTCGATATGATTCAATCGTGTGCTTGGGCATGGAGTCAGATGATAGGTCTGTGAGACTGTATAGTGGGGCATGATGGGATGGGGTGGATTGGAATGTGTTCAAGGGTTGAAAGATATGGTGAGGAGACGATATAGATGAAAATGTATTATAATGCATGGACAGTGTTGGAGGGAATAAAAGCTTACCAAGTTGGTGTTGCGCCGAAGGTTGTTTGACCTGAGGTACAGAGTTGTAGAAATCAGTTAGCGCCCCATTGAAATTATTTTGTTGCCTCCTGAATGGACATCTTCGCATTAAGTGGCCTATTTGGTGATAGAGGACACGCCTAAAAGGGAGCCCTCAATAATCCACCCATTGGAAATGCCTCTATTGTTCCCATTGTAAATCGGCATTGCCCGAAAGTCCCCCAACAAAGCTAATTTCATCCAAAAGCCAAGCTATTCGCTTATCACTCGCGCTCATAATCCCCGACTCGATGTGACGAATACAGCCAATTGAGTTTCCTATAGCAGATAAAGTATGCATTTTCCAAAATTCTAATGGAAGCCCCAGAAGCTTAACCCATACCAAATTGTTCTTCGGGGTCTCCATTATAGAATTAAAACTAAGATACCATACGTGGAGCTGCCAAAAGTTGCATCCGCGGACCCAAGTGTGACTGAGGATATTTGCAGAGTCGTCCGCATGCAGGAAGTGGATGCAGAACCACGATTTCATCATCCAACTGACCTTTAGAGTGTATCCAAGTAGAGGTCCCCAGGAAATGTCGTTGGAGAATTCCCGTGCGCCAAATGTGTGGCATGTGCCCTCTCAGCTTCTAGCGTGGCCGCGATGAGAGCCTCATGGGTCGATGATTCAATTGTAAGTATGTCATGGCTAGCATTCATCACGGTCATCTTGACAGGTGTACTGACAAGGGAATAAAAGGGACTACCAAACCCAAGATACATGTTGTGCAGGAGAGAATGCCCAAATTTAGAATTCGTTGTGATACAACCTGGATGAAATTAATGTCCATAAAGGGGAGTCGTCGTCCGGGGAATGTGTCAACTAGGACAGGGTGAGGGGCAAATAGAATGTGCCTTGAGAAAGTTCTGGATGATCAAATGGTTGCCCAGATATACAGTTGTCAAATTCCTGAAAATACTGAAATGACATAAGGGGAATGTAATTGTTATATAAATGCGGTCGCAATAAATGTGGGCGACAGAGGTAGGTGGGTTCAAAATTTTGGCAGGGCCTCATAAAATTGTAAGAGTCATCAGAAAATAGGGTGGTGACCGGAAAAACCTGATGGAAATTGTAGAGAGAGGAAAGATTGATTTTGGAAAGAGGGTATCAGGTAAAAAATGGTAGCATTAGTAGCAACAAAAACCCCCGCAATGCCACTGTTGAGTCCCGATTTTGCTCAATTTTGATAACGTTCTAAGGCCTTGCTTTCCCCCTTCTTGAACTCTTTTTGACCCTTAACTACTCTCATTTTGCCATATTATATATGTTTTGACTAAAAGGGTGTTGTGAGCTTTGAGGTATGCAATTTACCTTAAAAAGTATCATTTCACCTCGTTCTTAAGTATTTTTGAAGCTAAGTGTTACCTAATCGAATTATCTACAATTTTAAAGTTCGACTAATTGAATCTTATGCAAACTAATCACTTTCCGAAGCAGCTCCACAATCTCCTGTAAACAGCCTGTGATTCGTTGATTTCCTACATACACTCTGCGATTTCCTGTAATCACCCATATTTACTACAGAAATATTGACGGTTGAGTATGTTCTAGTCACTCTCAAGTAGAACAGGAAAATGGGTTTTATTAGGAAATCCACCTATATGGACGTTGTCCTATTGGTTGCCTCGAAATTGTCATCAAAACCGCCTAGATCTTCAGTTCTCTTATCGATGGTTGTACTAAGAAAAATCTCCAGCAACTCAATGAAATCAGATTGATCCAGGATTTTAGTCATGGATCAAACTTAGAATAACTATTTTTGTTTTCATGTCCAATTATTGTTAGTAAACAGTTGCAGCACAATATTTTTCCTAATTCGGGCAAGCTTATGCCTCTGCACTTGTATAAATACTATTATGTTTTATTTTCAAAGAAGGTTGGACATATCAGATTTTTATATCACTGTAATACTTATCCAGATTAATACAAAGTTAAATGTTTTGTTGATATTATCGTGTAAACTCCTTTAGCAGTAAGAGGGGTTGTGAGTAAGGGAGGGCCCCCTTTGCTCACAACTCCATTAGTTACAAATTTTTGTTTCTTTTATTATTTCTCATGAATTGACAGAGTTATTGCAAAGTTGATTACATGTATGATGGTTAAATGGTGAAGTTTATTTGATAAATATGT
The DNA here is from genome assembly GCA_034641835.2 of Pinus albicaulis. NCBI lineage: Eukaryota > Viridiplantae > Streptophyta > Pinopsida > Pinales > Pinaceae > Pinus > Pinus albicaulis. Next base: position 1,580,261,954 of record CM076578.1, read on the forward strand.
TTGGAGTCATTTGATCAAGCTCTGATTCATGTTATGGAATGTTAAATTGATTTAATTGTTGTTTGTTTGGTCCCTTATCTTTTTCTGAATGACATTAGCAATATTAGGTATTGTAGAGGGATGATTAAATCTGCTCCATAGCCTTTGCTGCTAAGTGTTGATGAGGAAAAGAGACATTAGAGTTGTGTGTGTGTGAATGGTTTAAATTAGAGAAGCACTTAAGGTATTAGCTTGCATATATTTTGTGCAGCATCTCATAAGGTTACCTACCCCTCGTTGATGATTTATGTCTTTCAAATTATAAGTCTATAATTTGCCTAAACATTTTGGTGTCGTTATCGGGAAGGTGCTAAGGGATGATACTGAAAGTGTTTTAGTATGATTTCTTATTGTTTGAGATTTTTAGGACTGGGGGAGTCGAAGTGGTAAGACGTAGGGTAAGGCCTACGCACCTGTAGAGATCATAATTTGCCAAAGCCATGACCTAATTGTTTGGTAAGTATAATTTTTTTAATTTGTTTGCATAATATATGAATAGGGTCCAGTATTCTCAAATGTTTTTGGTGGTGGTGTGAGCACCACTTCTTCCACTAATAAACTGTCAAGAATAAGGCAACAAAGGAAGAAGAATCTGAACAGGAGGTCTGTAGTCCTAAAAAGAGCTTGGTAGTTGATCCTAAGAAGATTAATACTTCCACAGCAGAATCTTCTATTAGAAAATATTCTGTTGCTGCCCATTTAGAACCTCCTCTTACAAGTAAGTCAACGTCTCTGCTCATTGGTCAACCTGAAGAGGAATTCCTCGTCAATCCTATTCAAGAACCAGAGTTCCAGACCATTGATTCTGAAGAATTTGTAGTTTACAAGGGTCCTGCTCTCTCCTGGTCCGATATGGCTCATCTAGAGGGTATTGGTAATACGAAAGGGAACTATAATGAGAAGGGAGAGGAAATAGTCACATTTTAATTTCCTATCAGGGAGACTGATGGAGCTACCCAAGTGAACAACATCCCTCCCTCAGCCTTGCCTAGCTTTCGTGGTATCTCTAGCGAAGACCCTGATGCCTTCTTATTTTAATTTGATGTATTGTGTCAAAGCTATGACTATTCTTCCAATGATTAGAAGCTTAAGTTGTTTCCTGCTACATTAAAGGATGCAGCTCTCAGGTGATTTATGGGGTTGGGCCCAAACTCCATTGCAACCTGGGATGAAATGAAGAATGTGTTCTTGAAGAAGTATCAAGATTATTGTAAAACTAGGGACCTTAGGGAAGAAATTTTTGGCATGACTTAGAAGGAAGGGGAGAGTCTTGAGGACCTGGTGGAAAGATTTCAACATAATCTGCAGATATCCAAGATGAATCAACTGAGTAAAGAGACTAAGAGAACAATTTTTCTCAGGGCAATCAGACCGAAATTTTTGGAGGTTTTGAACCTGATGGGAGCAGGTGATATATCAAAACTGAGTTATGATCATGTGTGTGAGTTGTGTCGACGTTATTGAAGGGGAAATTCTAAAGTTGGAGGAGGATCAAAAGACACTTATCCCAGGCCCATCAAACCAATTGCCAGAGCTGGAGTAACCAGAGCTGAAATGGGTAATTTATTTGAAAATTTTAAGACTAATATTCTTAGCACTTTGTCTTCACAATTGGATGTTTTGTAGGCTAAGAAGAGGAAGTGGGAAAGGCCCTGGCTGTGTTCTGCTCCAAATTCAAGAAGAAACATCCCTTAAGGGAATGTCTTGCAGATAGTATAGAGTTATGCCGAATTTGTGAGGTTGATCATTATATTGATCAATGTCCTTCTCTTCCAGAGATTAAAGTAGCATATCTAGCATATCAGGGATATATCAATGCACTCTATGCAATGGCACCTCAAAAACCATGGCAACCACGTCCTACAGGTATGTCACAACAAAATTTTCAAATTCCTAATGCTCAGAATCAGATGTGGAATATTCCAATGCCCTCGCAGCCCTAGCCTCCAAAACAACCTTGGCAGGGGAAATTTTCTTACCCTGTTGCACACAATTTTCCATCTCACAATTTCTATTCACCATATCTCATACCACAACAAATGAATCAACCACAACAACAACAACTTCAATTGCCCACCCCACCAAATCAACCTCGTCCCACACAACTTCCTTCCCAACTAGTATCCAACCCCAACAATAAAACCATCCAATCTTCTCACCATATTAGAGTGGTCACTTATCTCATTTTTCCTACCTATTGTATTGCACCTCAGCCTCTGCAGATATTTTTTGTTCCTTTGCTGCTAGAAATTAAACTTAGATCAGGAAAAGTAGTGACTTAGACCTGAAAAATCTAAGAGATTATAGAGGAAGACACTTTGGACACACCTAAAGTAGAAAACACACTTGAACCAGTAGAACAAACCACTTGAAAGTCACAAGAACCTTCCTCATCCCATATTGTCTAGCCTCCTTTTCCAGAGAGGTTGGAGATCAGGATAAAACAACCTGAGTTCGATCTTGTGTCTGAAATGAGAAATGTATGCATTAAGATCCTGTTACTGCAAGTAATTGGGGATAGCCCTATTTATAATAAAACAGTGAGGGAACTATGCGCCAAGAAACCATGGAAACAGAAGAAAGAACCCTCCACACTTCAAGTAGGTGGGAAACTTGCAAGCCTTATGTCCACTGGATTTGCTACTGAGAAATATGCAGACCTTGAAGTCCCTGTGGTTACCACCTTTATCAATGGGTCTCTGATAAGAAACACTCTAATCGATTTAGGTACAACCATCAATGTGATGACAATGGAGAGATTATCTCACATAGGGTCCTTTGACTTACTTCCTACTCCTACCATGTTAGAATTACCAGACAGGTCTAAGGTAAAGCTAAAGGGTGTATTAGAAGACATTGTCATTTAATTGGATTCTTGGGAGCACCCTGCAGATTTTTATGTTCTTCAACGTAAGAGGAGGGCATCCTTTGACCTTGGGGAGACCTTGGTTAGCTACGACAGATGCCTACATAGGGTGTAGGCTTGGAAATATGACCATCACTCATGGAGTTGAAACTAAGCATATCAATTTGCACCCCCCCTACTAAACCCCTCTTAAGATCAAAAAATACTCATTAGGTTGAAGAAGAGGAACATAATTCAGAATGTACCCAACCAATTTTGACAATAGCCCAAGCCATGAGCCTTAAGGAAAACTCAGAGGAAAATCTAATAAATTGTGGTATTTCTAACCCTAATTTTTCATAGCATTTGGAAGGGCAGTCTAGTCATAATATAAATATCATTATTGACCTGAAAAACTTTTATGAACATAGTACAGCAGCTGAATTACATTCAGCCCTCTTGTCTGCATTCCCTGCATATTCAATGGCTGAATGTAGAGGTAAGGTAATTGAAAATTTTCTTGGAAAAACTTTGAACATCAATTCTGCCTTAACTCTTGAACAAGAGAAACAATTAATTCAGACATTGAAAAAAATTTCGGATACATTTGCTTGGGAATATACAGACACGAGGGGTATTCACCTGGATACATGTATTCATCATGTCTAAATATAAGGAAATTTCAGGCCTATGAGACAACCACAAAGGAGGATGAACCTCGCTTTAAGAGAGATTGTAAAAACTGAATTGAAGAATGTTAAATGTAGGGTTCATCTATCATATCTCAGACAACCAATGGGTATTTACATTGGCTATTGTCCATAAAAAGAATGGTAAATGAAAAGTGCACGTAGATTATATGGAAATAAACAAAGCTACCTTAGACGATTACTTTCCCTTGCCTTTTATAGACCAAGTACTGGACACTTAAGTAGGGAAGAAGTATTTTTCCTTCCTAGATGGGTTCATTGAGTACAATCAAATTAGGATAGCTCCAGAGGACCAAGAGAAGACGACATTTGCATGTCCTTGGGGTACCTATGCATATCAGGTACTACCATTTGGTTTATGTAACGCACCAACCACATTTCAAAGAGTGATCCTTGGTATTTTCTCTGACCTTTTGCATATTGCGTAGAGGTCTATATGGATGATTTGACAGTAATGGGTGATACTTTTGAAGAAGCTTTACATAATCTTAAGAAAGTTTTGCAGAGATGTAGATAAACTAATATTTCATTGAGTAATGAAAAATGTTTTGTGATTATGACTGAGGGTATTGTTTTGGGTCATCATGTTTCTGCTGCAAGAATTAAAGTTGATCCGGCAAAGATCGAAGTAATTGTAAAGCTGCCCCCACCAACCAGTCAAAAGGGAGTTCGAAGTTTCCTTGGACATGCAAGCTACTATAGAAGGTTTGTTGAGAATTTTACAAAGATAGTCTCTCCATTTTTTAAATTATTGACTAAAGAATCTCAATTTCTTTGGAGTGACGAGTGTCAAGCTGCATTTGATACACTCAAGGAAAATATTTCTTCAACACTTGTCTTGAGAGGTCCAGATTGGAAATTTCCCTTTCACATTTCCACTGATGCCTCTGATTCAACCATAGGAACAGTATTGGGCTAAAAGGAAGATCTCATAACCCATGCTATCTATTTTGTTAGTAATAATTTAACTTATGCATAGCTGAATTACACTGTAAAAAAGAAAGAATTCCTTGTTGTAATTTATGCTATTAACAAGTTTAGACATTACATCACTGGTTACGAAGTTTTTGTACATACTAATCATTTTGTTATTCGATATCTCATGAACAAACCAGTAACTGATGGCAGGATCACTAGGTGGATTTTGCTGCTGCAGGAATTTGATATCACAGTATTGGACAGGTCAGGAAAAGAAAATTAAGTAGCTAATTTTCTATCTAGGCTCAACCATGTAGTTGAGGATGTTTCTGTCACTGATACCTTTCCTGATGAAAATTTGTTTGCTATTTCTGTCAAAACACCTTGGCTTGCAGACATGGCCAAATACCTTGGTACAGGAAAGTTTCCACCTTACTTTTCATCTAGTCATAAAAAGAGAATTGTTAGAAAAAGTGTTGATTATTCTTGGATTAAGAGGGACCTCTTTTTCACCGGGCCTGATTTGATTATTCGCGGGTGTTTCAAAGAGGATGAGATACATGATATCTTGTGAGCTTTTCATGATGAACCTGTGGAGGAATTTTTTTAGATAAGCAGACAACCTATAAGATGTTCCGCTCAGGTTACTATTGGCCAAGACTTTTCAAATATGCAAGGGAGTATGTTCGTAAATGTGATAGCTGCCAGAGAATAGGGTGGCCTATTCAATCAGATGAAATGCCTTTGCAGCCACAGGTTCTCATAGAACCATTCAAGAGGTGGGATCTTGATTTTGTAGGTCCCATCAATCCTATGTCAAAAGGTAAGAAGTATATTTTGGTTTGTATTGATTATGTTACGAAGTGGGTGGAAGCAAAGGAACTACCTAGAGTAATGGAGAAAGTAGTGGTAGAATTTATTTTTTCTCATATTTTTGTAAGATTTGGGGTACCAAGGGAAATAGTTACTGATCAGGGTACTCAATTTGTGTCAAATATTGTGCAAGGAATTGTACAGAAATATCAAATTACTCATTGGAAGTCCACCCCTTACCATCCATAGGCCAATGGGCAGGTGGAATCAACAAATAAGGTGTTGGAAACAATCCTAACGAAGACAATGCAATTGCATAAGAAGGATTGGTCTGATCAACTTCCTGAGGCATTGTGGGCCTATAGGATCACATGGAGGAACACCACTGACTTCTCTTTGTATGAATTGGTTTATGGAAAACAAGTTTTACTGCCAATTGAATTTTAGATCAAAACTTTTAATATGGCAGCAGATTTCGGCATAGACCTTAATGAGGCACAACAACAGAGAATCTTGCAGCTCAATGAGTTGGGTGAGATTAGGCGTGATGCTTTTAAACATATTGATCTTATCCAACAACAATGAGTTAAATGGCATGATAGATACATTAAGAAAAATCAGTTCAAAGAGGGAGACTGCGCATTGTTTTTTGATTCGAAATTTAAGAATTTTAAGGGGAAATTTAACACACATTGGCTGGGCCCCTATGAAATTGAGATTTTTTTTGATAATGGATCTATTCGGTTTAAAAAAATTGATGATGGGAATGTTACCTTCTTGGTGAATGGGCACAAACTCAAGCTTTATCAGAAGCCCCAATCTAAGGAGGAATTTGTGGAAGAGATTGTGAAGAAGAAAGAGCTAGGAATGGTGGGAGAGGGAATCATTCCTTTCAATACCTCTTCTTGATTTCATGCCAATGCATTAAGCTCACTTTGTTCCTTCTCGTGCTCAATAAACCATGAGAGGAATTTCTATTGAGTACATGTTTATTCCTTTTTCCGGGCCCAATGGACTAGTTACGGAAAAGGAGCCCCCTTGGAGTCTTCTTTTTCAGAATTTCAGACTCTCTAAAATTGAAATCTGGCGAGCATGGATTCCCTTGCGCTCATTAAAATCACAGGTGAGTAGATCCTTTGGGTTCATATCAATATATATATATATATATATATATATATATATATTTATTTATTTATTTATTTTTTAATTTGTTTTTTTAATTTTTTAATTTATTTATTTATTTATTTTTATTTATTGAATTATTTTTTTCCAGTTAATTTTTGGATTGCTCATGTTGAACTAATATGGGATCTCTTAAGGCCCTTCTTCCAACAATCTTGGCCCATCGACATCAACAAATTATTTGGGTCCAAGATCAGAGACTTTTGATGCCTTGAAGCTTGTATACAACAATGGGGATTCATCATGGCTCCTTGAATATTGGATCCTACAGGGGGTTCGACAACAGATAATATATTCAATCCTTATAAGATGCATCAGATGTACCTTTGTCCTCACTTTCATTAATGGTATTGGACCTCGCGTTGGTTAATAGTTGACCTTAATGGCTGGTAATCCAACAAGATCACTGCACATTCGACATCAACACCTACATTCACGTGTAGTGGATTGTACAAAAAGGGGAGAAGACAGTTTCCTATAGAAGGATTTCATGCAAAAAAGTTCAGCGGTTGCATTTCTTGTAGCAACACCACTTATTTCCTGATGGACGAATTTTAGATAGAACATTATCTTAAAAAGAATCTGGCAAGTACTGAACATCTTCATTATTCGTTGAGACCACGTAACTATACAACTTTGCATATGATATGGTTTCAAGGTGGGTTATTATTGCAAGGTAAGTGCAGTTGTCACCCAAGTATTGGATTGTTGTAAGGTAAGAACGAGCAAGTACGGTTGGCATCAGAATACTTAAGATAAAAAGGCAATGGTACAAAAATTTTGAATTTGCATAAGTATGAGTCATGGTCACCCTCGCGAAAGAAGGCGACTATGAGCCGTTGTGTCATAACATGAGTTCCATTCCTGATTATTATTATTCTTACATGTCCTTGGTTATCTTTCCAATATTTATCCCGTAGGACGGATCATGATGACAATCATGGTCACATCTTGCGTTTCTTGAAAGTTGCCTCACTACCTCGAAAATTTCCTAATTTAAACTATCTTTGTCTTTGTCGAGTTTTAAACTATTATGCTTAGTCTTAGAAGCATCTTGGTGAGTTGAATCAACTATGCTCTCTCTGACTCCTAGCTATGTCGAGAATGATGTCTGCTGTTAGATTCAAACCTAAGGGTCTTGCATTACTGGATGCTGACCCATGGAGTAAAGCAAGGTTGGAGAAGGCAGGACGATTGCCTTTGTTCCTAAAATTTAGCGAGCATAATTCAGAGGTAACAAAGTCTTTTGCCCTAAATCTAAATGGTGACAGGGCGCAAGTGGGAAATGTTCAGTTCAGACTGATGGAGGAGCTGGTACCTTGAGCTTTTGGAATTCCATAGGAAGGGGAGCGCTGGTTCAAGAACCAACGATTCAACAAGGAGATTTGCGCACCCTTCCTAATAAAAGAGCATGCAAACCCGAATTAGAGCAAGGTGTTACACGTTATTTTGTCACCATGACATTTGACTGTCCATATGGGTCTATCACCACCTATATCATGTTCCCTTAGAAGTCAAAAACCCTAAATTTTCCTGAAACAAGTCTTGGAATTGGAGAAAAGCTCTGTAAAACCGTTAAAAGTCTACCTTTGCACTTTTTCTAGCCTTTTCCTATGGGTCCGCGGATGTTTGGTTTATAAACTATGGCCCCCCGCGTGTTCTGCTACTATTACCTGCGGACGCCCATAAAAAGAAAAATAAAAGAAAAAGTAAATTGTAGAAGCTTAGCTGGTCGAATATTCTCCTAACTGGAAGCTTCTAGAGTCGGGATCAGTTCGAGCTTTATCCCTCCACTCATGGAGCTTACCCCTTGGTTCATGGAGCTCAAATCCCTTCATGAGAGGAATCCATTCCCCTCTTCATGGAATTGAAACTACATCCATTTCCCTATAAATTGAGCTCAAGTTTCAGGTTCAAAGGTAGATGGTAGATGTTGAATAGATTGTAAAGGTAATTGCTAAAGAGAATTCCCAAGAGTGCATACTTTCTATACTAGTGAGTTGTTGTTGGCATGAGAATGATCACACCCTCATGTCCATAACTCCATGCTGGTATTCAAAGAGGAAGGCTTATCAAACTGAAGGAGAAACGATTGTTTAGGACCTCTAGAGAAATCTATAGGATATCAAGGCATCAAGTTGTAAGATTACTCTTTTTATTCAAGATAATACATATGGATATCTTTTTCTGATTGAGTTGTTCTTATGCTTATTGAAATAACATCAATACTTAGACTCCTTGATCACTAAGTTGGGTTAAATTTTCTAGATTATTATTTGTTGCAAATGCTTTGATTCTTTTGTCTTGTCTTTGATTGTAGGTTCTACTTATTAGAGAAGCCACTTTAGAGCAACGAGACAAAACATTGCATCGAACGTTGGATTTCAAGGTAGGGACATGTCCTCTCTACTTTCTTATAATATTTCTAAAATGCATTTAATCTAGAGAAAAAAAGATTTTTTCAAATGGATGTTTGTTTCTAGCTATTCGTCGAATACTAGGGAGATCGCTCTTATCCACAAGAGGGATTAATCTGCATAACAAAAAGGTGACTCCACTGGGGAACAAGAACCCCTTTTTTTTTTTTTTTTATTATCTAAGTCAGGTTGGGAAGATAACTTTTAAGAATCCCTAAAAAAGAGAGTTGATTATTTATTTTTCCAAGTTTTTCCTTGCCTCCACAGTTTTCAGCAGAAAACAGTGTGGCAACCTCTGCAGTTTTTAGTTCAAAATAGTGCACATGTGCTTTGTTTTCCATTAGAAATTGCGCACCCCCCAAAAATTCTTGAAAAAAATAAATTTGCCTTTTTTTAGAGCTAGATAACTCGATTCTTCAAGTTTGCCCTAATCCATTTACAGTCTCACCTGTCTCTGTTAAGTTAATTGGGTGTTTTGAGTTTCTTTTTTGAGAAATTTTTAATTTGATTTCCTTTGGTCATTACTTCGAGGTTTGTCTCAGTCTCGTAACAATTTTGCATCTTTTTGCTTTTGTTTTTTCAAAAAAATTGTGCCTGAGCATTAATCGCCTTTGAGTGGTTTTACTTTTGACCTTTGAAATTCTAACCCAATTTTCTTTACTTACACTTGACTGGTTCCTTAGATTACATTAGTGAAGGATAACCGTCTTGTTGTTCTTTCGCTTATTTTGAATCATCTTGTGTATGAGAGTTCTCTTGCATAGATTACATTTGCATAGTTAGAATTCTCATTTTCAGAATATGAATGAAAAATGTGCATAGATTACATTTGCATATTTTTCAAGTGAATTGTGCATAGATTACAACTGCATAGTTTACATTATGGAAAAATCAGTTGTAGATTTAGATCAGTTTCTTCGATTTGAATTTACATGTTTTTATGCTTGTTTTAAAAACATAAAAATTCAAATTGGAATTGATAAGAAGTAGTTTTTCTTGATGAAATTAGTGCATTAGAGAATTTGTTATATTCTCTCTTATTTATCAATTTTTGCATTGTTGGAAGTGAATGGAAACTCTCTCCTTAATTTAGTTAGGGTTCATCGAATTGAAATGATTACATTATCATATTCGATTTCATTCAGTTTTGGGTCAGGTCATAACACCATTGGTTTCATATCCATTTACGTTCTGTGTAATAATAGCCCAAATAACACAACGCTTAATAAAATTCATCTATAATTTTTTACATTTTCTAGGGCTCTTTTCACTAATCTAGCTTAGGCTAGTTCTTTGGAATAGGTTGTAGTTAACGTTCCAAAGCAGTTAAAACAAAAAATAGTATCTTGCGGTAAGGAAAAATTCCAGTTGTTGCAGCTGTGCTCTGGGAAGCTCTTCTTAAAAGAGTCAAGCACGAGATAATGTCGGACCTAGTGAGGTAATCATACCTATTTCATTGGCAAAGATAGAAGATGTGCACATAATACAAATGGTAAACCTCAGATTAACCATTGTCGAGGAGCCTAGGGTCACTTGTTAGCAAACCACATATTTACCATGTGGAGGAGCTTTCAAGGGGATTGAGCTTGATACTTTTCCCTTGCATGTATATCGGATCGTAGACTATTCCCCCAAGTGCATTTGTCTCAGTTGGTGACCTTAGTGGCAATAATCTTTAGGATTTTTCCCAAGGTGACGGTGGAGGGAAGGTCCCACTGTACCTGGAGCAGACGTTGACTAGACTCACTTGGACTTTCTGGAGGGTACTCTTCATTTCGATATGGTGTAGTGAAGTTACTTGCACCGAACTGTTGCATTAAGTAGGTTGTTAGGGTAACTGTTTCAACCGCTAGTTTTCCACATTAATTTTTGCAACGTTGGATTTCATTACCAACTAGTGGTTTTATTATGGAAACATATTGTTTGTGTGTGGTTTGACTCCTAGATTTGATAGTGCGTGTTCATTTGTTTGTTTTTAATTTTTAGAGACCTTAGGTGTGGAATGTGAATTTGAATTGTTAATATTTCTAAAGTGTTAATAAAATTCACCGAAGTTTAATCTAATGGAAACAGTTTCAGAATTTACCAACCAAGGAACCCCTCTTAACGAGAATCTTAGTACATTTCCTTGCTTTGGAAATGTTGGTCCTCCTTATATGGCTACATTTTCATTACCTGGATTTATAATAGGTTTCTCGGTATGGTTATTTTCAACTTCGTTGGACTCGAATACTCAAATTGTTCCACCTAAACTGGATGCTTCACATCAACAGAGTTCACCATCTAAACATCACCAACCTCATGTTAACTCTTTACCTTCTTTACCAAACATGTCTTCCTCCCTTTATTCTTCTTCGCTTGGTAAAAGCCTTGATGCTAGTAACCAGGTGGCTAAGAAGAAGAAGAAAGGGAAGAAGAAGCAAGATAAGAAAGAAGTCAACCAACCAACCATGGCTATAAGTGTTAGTAGTGTTGAGGAAACCTCCAACATGCATCGCAATTCCAAATACCCTTGCAAGATTTTTAAGGGTGACCACTTCCTTATCAATTGTCCTGGTATTCCTAAGGTCTTGGAAGTATGGTAAAAAATATATTATCAACTTACTATTGATCCATCAACCAGTGATTGTTAGGTTCCTGGGAAAAAGGGTAAAGTTAGGTTTCTTTGTAGGTTATGCAAAGGGAGTCATCAAACTCACATTTTCCCTCACATGGATGAAGCCTCAAAATTGTTGGAAAACCTTACTGTTCCACAACAACAACTTCCAACTGGTTACCGTAAACTTTCTCCCAACCTATCGTCAATTGACGAAGTGATTGAGCTAATTCCAAGTACAGTCAACCCCACTCTTCCATTAGAGAGTGAAACTCATGTCACTCAGGTTGATGATCCATTAGTTGATCAAGTGGTCGACTCAATTTCACATACAATCGATCCCACTCTCCCTGAAGAGAATTAAATTCATACCGCTCAGGTTCTTCTTGTTACATCAGATTCTTCTATGCCAGGGGGCATTTTGCATGTTCCTACAGAACCCCTTCCAAGTACTGAGGTCTTTTCCTTTGATTGGAATAGATTGACAGAACCTCGTCTTCCTTCTTCCATTTCTTTCCAAATCATTGTGAAAGATTGTGGCAAGAATGTGCGTCGCACAAATGTAGATGAAGGTGCTTCTGTTGGTATTTTATCCTCAACTGCTTGGAAAGCTTTGGGTTCCCCTAAGCTTGTGCCTATTACACAGAATCTGTCCGCTTTTAACAGAACCATTAGTGAACCTTTAGGGATCCTTCCTAAGTTTCCTATTAACTTGGAAGGTAAAACTATCTGTAGTGATCTTATGGTAGTTCGAGGCCCCTTGAATTTCAATTTTCTCCTTGGGCAAGACTATGTTTATGAAATGAAAGTTTTCGTATCGACACTCTTTCGTGTGATGTCATTCCCTCACAATGGAAACATTGTGACTATTGACTAGCTTTCGTTCATTAGTCTTGATTCGACTACCAATAATCTGACACCCCTAAATTTTCCTTATAAGGAAGTGGTATCTACCCCGCCACGGGTTGATTATGTGGCAACTAGTCCTATGTTTTCAGTTACCGATGCAAGCGAGCCTCTCACTATTTGTTCAACTTCCTTTGACTTAGATTTGGTAATTGACATGTTGAACTCTATGGGGGTATTTGAACAACATGTTCTTATTCCTATTGAGTCCCTTGACATGTGTTCCTTCCATAGAACTGTTCTTCCATCTGATGAAGACCTCTTGGAAGCCATGATCGAGGAGTTTCCTTTGACATGTGTTTATTCCAGTTGGAAGCCATGACAAAGTTCCACGAGGATAGTTATTTTACTGTGTCAACCTCGTTAAAAAATGAAATAGGCCCTTATGAGGATGGTTCTTTTCCTGTGTCAACCTCGTTAAAAAATGAATTAGGCAATGAGGATAGTTCTTTTCCTCTGCCAACGTCGTTAAAAAATGAAACAGGTCACCTTGAGGATAGTTCCTTTTACTGTGTCAACCTCGTTAAAAAATGAATCAGGCAATGAGCATAGTTATTTTCCCGTGTCCAGCTCATTAAAAAATGAAACAAATCCTTTGCTAATTGAGTTTAGTCTTGATTAGATCTCGTAAGTGTCAAGTCGATTCTTTCATCTGATCTCGTAAATGAACCTCATTCCATCCACCTATTAGTAACCAATAGTCCACTTAGGTCAATGAAATGAAGCTTGGGGGGCATATGCTCTTACAGGTTACGCTTGAGGGGCATTGAAACTTATCTCAAGCATGATTTTTTCCTTTGTTTCAAGCTTGTGTAAAAATGAGACAAACCACTCTCAAGCACAATTTTCCTACATTTCAAGCTTGTGTAAAAATGAAACCACTCTCAAGCATAATTTTTCCTATGTTTCAATCTTGTATAAAAATGAAACCTATCTTGAGTCCATTTTGGTTATTATTTTCAAGATTCATTAAACTCATGAAAATCTCGAGATTATTTTTCTATCTTTCATTCTCGTAAAACACATGAAAATGCTGATTTCTTTCCGTCTTTTCCTACTCGTAAATTAAATTGAAAGTCAACCAACTGAGTATACTTTTATCACTTTTTTGGGCTCTTTAAAATTACGAAAAAGCGAAACCCTGGAGTTCTCTTTCAAGCCCTTTTTAGACTCTCTAAATATGAAAATATCGTCGAGTACTTGACTATTCGAACTCATTAAAGTAAATGAACAATCGTCCTTTCAGTATAAGTTTACCCCTTTTCCGGACTGAAATGGACTAATTATGAAAAAGTTTTACATTGACTAATCATGGTCAATAGAGTTCCCTCCTGCATTATTTTATCCTTTTTTGGCCATGAGAGACTAAATTTACAAAAAAGAACCATGGAGTTTACTTATGTTTTTCTTCTGACTCCCTAAAACTAAAAAGCGCTGAGTTTCTCCTATACTAGACTCATTAAAATTTAACAATAAATGACTTGTCGATTACAAACATGACCGAACCACTCCTTCTTAGGGTTCGATTTTAATACTAAGATGGACTCATCTAAAGGATGAGCTTACACAAACAAGCAAATGTTGTCCTCCTCAAGCTTGTCAAAAATAAAGAGGTACTTGCCAGTAATGGTGGGGGGAAAAGAGAGAAAATAATCCAGTTGTCACCCTTGTTTAGAAAACAACATGCCACTCTTGAACACGACACTTTTTCACACTTGTACCTGGGTTGGGAAATCCTTTGTCTAACAGTTAATCGAACCACATTGAAAGACTTCAGCCAGTTTATGGGTATTAGCTTTAGGTTAAATGCTGCCAAACCATATGCAGTGTCGTTATGTGTTCAAGAGAGAGTTCAAATAAACCATTCATTGCAAGCATTTGTCTCCATTCACGTTGACCATCAATTAGTCAGTCCTTGCAAAAAAATTCTTCAAAACTTGATCTAATGGTTACGTGTCGTAGGCTTTCCTATGACGAATCACTTTCTATCGACATCAACTCATCATCTAGAATCCTATCAGTACCTTGGGATCTGCATACCCTAATGGCATATTTCTCGCCTTCGACGACAGGTTGCATCATTTACCTTTGATCGAATGATTATATGAGTGTTCGACTGCAAATCCTTCATTCACACTTCATAGATTGTACTGGAGTACTTTGAGAGCCATTGTCATTATTGGTGGTTTATCTCACACCTGTTAACGGTTTACATCATGGAATGGTAATCAAGTGGTTTCTACCATGTTCGACTTCGACACAATCAATCACATAGATAGATTTGTACTAGTTCGGGAAGCGGAAATCAAGACTATGGATCTAGTTTCCACCATCTAGGTTGCAAGGAGTTTTATTGTTAATGATACAGTAGACTACTCATGATAGATGGTTGCGCCCATACTGTGTCTACTTTTGACGTAATATTGAAACCATATCTGTACCAGAACATTTAGTTAGTTTTGATTTGAGTATGGGAATGCCTACCTCAGTGATGATATATATATATATATATATATATATATATATATATATATATATATATATATATATATATATATATATATATATATATATATATATATATATATATATATATATATATATATATATATATATATATATATATTACACGATGTCTGTCTGTGACATTTCTTGTCCATATAGGTCCATCACTACCCATGTTGTGCTCCTTAAGTCAAAAAACCTAATCATTCTGAGTAAACTGAATGCAGTTGGAAAAACAGGTAAAACCCCTAAAATTTTAACTCTGCACTTTTCTTAGCCTTTTCCTGCGGGTTCACAGATACTTGTTTTATAGCCTACAACAGCTCCCACACGTTTTGCTAATAAAACCTGCGGACCCCCGTAAAAAGTCAAATAAAGAAAAAAGTAAGTTCTAGAAGCTCAGCTGGTCGAATATTCTCCCAACTAGAAGCTTTGAGAGGCGCGATCAGTTTGAGCTTTATCCCTCCACTCATGGAGCTCTATCCCTTGGTCTATGGAGCTCAAATCCCTTCATGAGAGGAATCCATCCCCCTCTTCATGGAACTGAAACTACCACTATTTCCCTATAAATTACTGACACAAAAGAAGAAGTTGTTCTTCCTTCACATCAGGAATCTTTAGATCTTAGGCCAAGTGAATCGATTTACTATTATAACCCTTTCAAACAAGATCCTTGGTATTCTCAGTTAACTGAATTTATACACAATTCTGGTCTAAACTATTCGCCACCCTAAATTCCTTTTTACGCCATACTAAGAGGTAATTACAGACCTTCATTCAACATCTCTGGTGAGTCATCCATGTTTTCTGCATCGCCAGAATCATATTTGTATGGTGGTCCATCTGTTTCTCGGGGTACCTATCGCTTTATGGTACTTTCTCAGGAGCAGCTCCTTCTCCCGAAAAACTTATACAATCACCTGGTCCAAATGAATCACATACTGAAAATTTGAATGCGGAACAAGTTTACATGATGTGTGGAAAAATTTCTAATCCTGACCCTCAAATTAGTAACTTACCGCCTAGGGGGTATCCTCAAGGTATTAATTTACCACCTGGGGGGCAACCTCAAGGGCAGTACACACGTCAAGGACAGTACATACCGCAAGGAAAGTACACACCTCAAGGAGAGTACATACCTCAAGGCCAGTACATACCTCAAGGACAATATCAACCTCAAGGGTAGTACTCTATTCAGGTTCTGCAACCTCTTCAAGGACAGTACCCTATACCAAGGCAATAGTCTTTCCAAGGACAACAACCTCCTTTAGGGACATAGTTCTATCAGGAACATCAATTGTTTCAGGGAGGTCAATCTTTTAGTGGGAATTATCCAGCCAACTATCAAACATATGTTCCAAATTATCAACCTGGTTATGGTCCATCTTACATAGCACAACCTTCAATGGGAGCTCCATATCTTGGAGTAAACACGATGTGGAATCCAACACCGAATCAATAGAATTTGCAACCTAACGTGCAAGTACCTTATAATCAACCTAGTCTGCCAATTAGTTACAGTCAAACCCAACAACCTTTCCAACCTACGCTTCAAGTTATACCACAGGTATCTACACCTAGTAATGTTAAGCAGCCTGGTCCGAGTACACCTAGAACTCCACCTCAAACTGCTGCACCAAATTATGTTTAGCCTACCACACCTATCCCTGGAATTTTTGTAGCCCCTATTTCTACAACCCCTCAAGTATCACAACAAATCCCTCCAGCCACTGCACAACAACTTGGACCCATAGTTCGGACTACTGTTCAGATACCTGCGGGACAACCTGGTACAAGTACAATTGTAACAAGCCAACCTCATTTTGTTTATCAACCATATCAAGGGTAGTATCAATATGGACTTGTAGCAAAGAATCCAGTATACCAACATCAACCGTACCCTGGTTACACGTATCAGATACCAGCTCAACCTCAATATGGTCCAACCAACCCTGGTTATCCGGGAGGCATTCCAATCCCAAATGCACAGGCTATTCCAGGATATCCTAGATATCCTCCTGATGGTACTGTTATAGTTCCACAAGGTTATCAATTTGCTCAGCAGGACCCTTACCATCGGTTACCATTCATAGCAACTTTGGATTTACCCAATTTGTCGTGCCTAGCGAATGATCCAATTTATTATCTTTCGTATTAGCCGCCAATGTCGAATAAGTTGCCCAATGATATTCCTAAGTTCGAAGGTAAATTAGGAGAAGACCCTGCAAACCATGTCATGACTTACCACCTCTGGTGCACATCCAACTCTTTAATCGATGATTTCATTCGATTAAGACTGTTTCAGAGAACACTGATAGGCTTAGCTACAAAATGGTATATTGAACTACCATATGGTTCATTCAACAATTTCAATGCGTTAGCAACAAATTTTTTAACACATTTTTCAGTTGCCAGTCCGATACAACAATGGCACAGAACTCCTAACTTCATTAAAACAATCTACGTCTACATATGTATTAGATCACATACATGAATGGAGAAGTAGAAGACGTTTAGTGAATATTTTTATTCCAGATCAGATTTTGGCGGAATGGTTTATTAAATCATTGCTTCCAATGATCACTGAAGATGTGGCTAAGGGAGGGGTTCTTACGGAAGAACAGGTCATTGCTCAAGCTCAAGACTTAGACATTGTATATACACAGTCTGGTACGTTATACGAAAAAGTTCCTGACTTACCATGTCTTGGTCAAATAACTGCAACTCCTTCAAGTTCTCATGCTACAGATGGTGTAATTGGTTTAGTTAGCGCTAATAAGAGTAAGAAGAAGTCTTCCAAAACTACTTCTCCTATCATAACTTTACCAAATTCACCGAAAGGATATTCTTCCCTTGAAACTTCTGCCGACATTCATGTTGTAGACTCATCTACATCTAAATCTAAAACAAGTAATAAGAAGAAAGGAAAGAATAAAAAAAAAACAAACTTCATCTCCCAAAGAGAAAACCGAAAAAAATGAACCATCTGATGATAAGCGAAAACCTCATTATCCTTGTCTTATCTGTGACGAGGATCACTTTACCAAAGAGTGCCCACATTGGTTCGAGGTCTCTAAATTCATCAAAGGTTCACCCACACCAGCTATCTTGAAGGATCATTTTCCTACTCAAGATAGAAAAATTATAGGATCTTCTTGAAATTCATCGGCTGATATTTTAATGATGTATGAGTTTATGGTTGCAATGCGATCGCAAGACTATGGAAGTAAAAATCCTGTAACTGGTAAAGAGACAAAAAATTATAGTCAAACATCGACTGTATCTCCTTCGGTTTCCAATCCACTTCACATTGAGAAACCTAATCCTGTTCTAGTGATTAAACCGCCTACTAAAGGTGTACTTCGAAAATCAACTTTCAATCCACATGTGAGAGCTACTCAGAATTACAACATTATTGAAGACTTGGTGATATCGCCTTCAACTATGTCGGCCTTAGAAGTGCTACAATCATGTCCAGCACAAAGGAAATTACTCTTCTTAGCTATCAGAGCTATGGATCCTCAGGATTCTAATGTCATGGTCTTTGATCTAGAAAATTTTACACCAAGACTCCCTCATCATATGGCTTTTCATATTCCAGTATTAGTAAAAGACATATGAGTTTTTTTGTACTGTAATTGCTGAGGGGGAATCCAAGTGCATAATTTCAATAAATTGTTGGAAAAATCTTGGTTCTCCAACACTCAACCAATCATTGACAATCCTTAAATCCTTTTATAAAAGAGGATTTCATCCGTACATAATACTCCAAGATATACCTATAGAAGTAGAAGGGAAAATTGTTAATATAGATATGGAAGTTGTTGATGCCCCTCTGGATTACAACCTTATTTTGGGTCGTAGTTGGTCTTATGCCATGACTGTTGTCGTTTCATCCGTCTTTCAGTTAATCATGTTTCCTCACAAAGGAAAGATTGTGAAAATCAATCAGTTGTCATATTTTTCATCCTACCCTGCTTCTATAGACAATATCCAACATGTTGGAAAATCGACTATCCCACATGAAGATGTTGGTGTAGGTTTAGTAAAAGACCCTACTTTGATGGGAGCTTTATTTATGCCTCCACCCAATGTATTGCGTACCATTGCCAACATCAATATGATTTCATCAAGCACTATACCATTCGATGACACTTGGGTAGTGCCTTCAGAGTCAGAAATGGATTCTTTCCATGGCGAGATTCCTTTGAGTTCTTTTGAAATGGAATATGTGGCAGTATAGTCATTTTCTGACACACTTTCAACTACACCTGATCCAATGAATGTGATCACTGAAGAATCTTCTTCACCATCAAGCTCAACCTTGACATCACTTTTTGATCCTTTTCAACAAGTGTTTCACACTGATGAGAGTATTCGAGAATTTTTGTTTGTGGATGAATTACCCTGGGATGATCTACATCATAGATCTTCGTTTTTATTTGAACTTGATAAGTTTGAAAATAGTTTTTCATCTATTTTTATAATTGATTATGTCGAGGAACCACAAAATCCCATATCAATTACAAATTCAGATTCTGAGATTAATTTGGGAAACATTTCTACAACTGTTCCTATCGACATATCAGTTAAACCTGGAATTGTTGAAAACATTCATATAGGCGCTTCTTGTACAATTGAAGAGATTAATACATATAAAGCCCTATTTCGAGAATTTCGAGACATATTTGTCTGGTCTTACAAAGAGATGCCAAGAATTGATCCAAAGATTGTCATTCATGAAATAAAGACATACCTGGATGCCAAGCCTATTCGATAAAGATTACTTCCAATACATCCGCAAAAAGCTGTTGTTATTAAAGCTGAAGTTGAAAAGCTACTGCAAGCAGGATTTATTTATCCAATTCCATTGACAGACTGGGTATCTAATATAGTTCCCGTTACCAAAAAATAAGGGACTATATGAGTATGTATCGATTATAGGGATATTAATAAAGCATGTCCAAAAGACAATTATCCTACCCCCTATATCGACCAATTTATCGATGAATGTGCCGAGAATGAGTTTTTTTTCATTTATGGATGGATTTTCCGGATATAATCAAATAAACATACTCCTTGCTGATCAACCAAAAACAAAGTTTGTATGTCCTTGGGGGACATTTTCTTATTGCAAATTACCTTTCGAATTAAAGAATGTTGGTGCAACTTTTCAAAGGGCAATGCATTACGCTTTTCATGATATCAAGCATATTTTACAACCTTATCTGGATGATTTACCTGCTCACTCATTACATAGGGACAATCATCCTACACACTTACGAGCTATTTTCATGAGATGTAGGCATTACAAGATTCGTTTGAAACCACACAAATGTGTTTTTTGTATGCAATCAGGACGATTATTGGGATTCATCATTTTGAAAGCCGACATTCGTGTCGACCTCTCGAAGGTTGAAGGCATCATCAATTTACCTCCTCCTTCCACACTTCTCCAACTCCAAAGTTTGCAGGGGAAAGCAAACTTTCTACGTAGGTTTATCCTAAACTATGCTGGGTCAAAAAAGGTTCTACCCGGTTGTTGAAACAGAATGTTCCTTTTGTTTGGGATGAGATTGCTGATCAATATTTTGATGCTCTAAAACAACGTTAACCCATGCACTGTTATTGCATCCACCTTATTACCACTAGGATTACTTTTTATACTTAGCAGCCTCTGATTCCACCATTTGAATGGTTCTAGTTCAAGAGGACGAATCTCACAATGAGCATGTGATCTATTATCTAAGTCGAAATCTAAATCCGACGGAAATTAAATATTTGCATGTGGAGAAATTGGCCTTGGCAGCAATTCAAGCTATCCACCGATTCCGTCACTACATTCTGTTACGTAAGACAACTGTGATATCTAATTGCTATCCAATGATGTATATTTTGACAAAAAAATTACTCGGAGTCAAATACTCTAAAAGGATTGTTATCCTACAAGAGTTTTATTTGGAATTCGAGAAATCTAAATCAAAGAAATCATTGTTGTTTGCAAAACTTATGTGTGTCTTTCCCAATATTGAGATGGAAACCGTGGTAGACAATCCCATCACCGATGAATCTCTGTTTCTTATTAGTACGTTATATCCATGGTATGGAGATATAATCATATATATTCAAACCCAAACCTTTCACCTAGAGCTTTCACGTTCAAATCGACGGAGAATCCGATATCAATCCTAGCAATATAATATTGTTGGAGACACACTTTATTGTCGGTGTGGATTCTGTTTTTCGACGTTGTATAACTCATGAAGAGGCTGAAAGGGTTTTGAATTACTGCTACTCTGGAGCATGTGGTGGTCATATGTTTGGGTTTGCCACAACCCAAAATATATTGCACGCTGGTTATTTTTTGCCATCATTATTTAAAGATTGTATTATTGCGGTCCGAAAATGCCACAACTGCCAAATTTTTGATCGAAATATGTGTGCGCCTCCAGCTCCTCTTCACCCAATCATTGTTTTCGGTCCTTTTGCGAAATGGGGCATTGATTTCATTACATGTAACCCTCACTCGGTTGGGGGGTGTGGGTATATTATTCTCGTTGGAGATTACTTTACCAAATGGGTCGAGGCGATGCCTACATTCGCGGCAGATGGAAAAACTGTAGCTACGTTCGTATTCAATCATGTGATTTCTCATTTCGGTGTACCCTAAGCTATTATCACAGACCATAGGAGTCATTTTCAAAATATAATGATGACTGAACTTTCCGATCAACTTGGTCTGCGCCATGATAAATCTACTCCATATTACTCGCAGGCTAATAGTCAAGTTGAAGCCGTCAACAAGGTTTTAACCACCATGATTAAACAGATTATCGACACTCACAAATCAAATTGGCATACCATGATTTTTTCAGCACTATGGGCATACCGAACCTCAGCAAAAACTGCTACAAGGTTCACTCGTTTTTTACTGGTCTACGGTTTCGAAGTTGTGTTACTCGTTGAATGCGAAATATCGTCACTCGAATTAGCCATAGAGTTACTACCAGCTACCTCTGAAGAGGAAAAACACCTTTTTTACTTAGCATAATTAGATGAGACTCGACGCACCATTACATTAGCTACTGAAGCTCATAAAAAACGTGTGAAAGCTCAGTATGATCGAAGTGTTACCCCTCGTGTTTTTTCAGAAGTTGAACTAGTATTAGTATATGATCAAACTAACGATAAGCTAGGCGCTGGGAAATTCGAACCGATGTGGCATGGTCCCTACATTGTCAAGCATGTGCTTGTAAAAGGGGCCTATGAATTGACTGATTATGACAAGGTCTCTTTAGATAAGCCCAAAAATGGTCGTTATCTTAAGAGATATTATGCTTGACTTTCGTGTGAAGATCTCACTTGTATATTAGTTGCTCTTTAGATAGTGTGCCTTAGATTGGATAAGTGTTCCTAGATTAAGTTTGATGTTACTACTATCACTGCTTATCTTGATTACATAGATGTCGACACCCCTTCAAACGTACATTGGTTTTGCTTATGGTGCATGTCATAGTGCACGTAATATCTCTTCTACGGCTTGGGTTATCTATTCACCCACAAATGAGTTAGTTTCTATGCATGGGGTAAGCCTTGGTCAGACAACGAACAATATTGCAGAATATAGCGCAGTCATTGAGTTATTATCTGATGCCATTTCATTTGGTATTCGACGTTTGATCATTAGGTTGGAATGAAAACTCATTATATTACATTTAAACAGGGTATACGCTATTAAAAATCCAGCGTTATTGATATTATTTTTTAAGGTTCGTCTCTTGGAACGACATTTTGATTACATTGAATATCAACACATTTTAAGAAATTTAAACACATTGGCCGATGCATTAGCTAATCGTATTCTAAATAGGCATTTGCAACATTAAAATAGTAAACCAAAACAAAATTCGATACATGTTGAACAAGATACTCAGAGAAAGTAGTAATATCATAGATAGGTTTGTTTTCAAAATATTACATCATCTATGATCATAGGTTCAAACACCTTATGATGTAATAGATACTGATACAAAAACAAAACATGTCAATCCACAATGATCATCCACTATCTGTGATGATGATCATGGTAATAGACTATGACACGCGGCACCTTGCGCAGGAATCTACTAAACTTTCTTGGAACACCTGTAACATGTCTATGAAGCTGGAGAGGAATTTCATATGTCCCTGTCTTGGGAATATCTATGGTTAAACCCTCCAGGTTGTGTTCCATATCATTTATGATCTCTGCTGCCTGATCCAGTGGTGGTGCTATAGGCTTTGCTTGCCAGCTATCAAAGCGGCAGAGTGTAGCTGGTCGTCGTGGACCAACATTTGCATTTAAATATTAATATTAGTAAACACTGTTACCGATGAAACAAGAACTATTACCTCAAAAAGGGAACTCTAGCCCAAAAAGACTCAAAAAACATGAAAAATGCCCCAAAAACAAAAAATGTGTATTCCATAATGCATTTGGTTTTTTTTCAAGGTCAAATTTCAACATTTTATAAAATTGTGCTAAAGACAAAATTGTTTATTGAAAAAACACCCTCAAAACAAAACGAGTTGATGTTGGAACAACAAAAAGAAAACATTGTGTCACACTTTTGACACATTGTAACAATGGAATTAAAGACAACATATTAGGACATTGAAAAATTGTAAAATTCTAAATTTTTTTATAGATGATGTTAAATAAAAACAAAATCATGTCTGAAGGGCTTATCATTTTGAACAATTTTTATCCATGTTGTTAAACATAAAATATCTTGACTCTAAACAACCCTAAAATTGTAATTATTTTCAATCATAACATTAAAGAGAAAATTTCATATAGCATAAAATGTTGTGTAACCAGCTCCAAAAATAGAAGAAAAGAGATATCAACACCTTAAAAATGAGCCACTTCGAGGGGGAAACCTCCAATACATTACATAAATGAACAATTCTTGGATGATACAATTTACAAAACCTCCTTTCTATATATAGGAGTCCATGGGGCCATAATGTAGTCCTAGTGGGCCACAATGTAATCCTAGCCGACCTAACAATAATAATTTAAGGGCACAATAATAACAAAATGGGGGTTACAAGGGTTCAATAATAACAATAAGGGGGTTACACTAACAATAATAAGGGACTATACTAGTCATATAGGGACCTAACATGCCCCTCTCCTTCAAAAAAGTGTTGTCCTCAACGCTTGAGTAGCTCCGGGTGCTTCTGTATAAAATTCTCATCCTCCCATGTAGAATCTTCGGTGGGTAAGTTCTTCCACTTGATGAGATACTCTGAAATTGATCAATTCCGTAGCTGTCGAGTTCTTGTTTCCATGACCGCTTCAGGTTCCAATATGATTTTCCTTCCTCATCAAGTTCTGGCAATATTGTTTGAACTGGAAGATTTTCACCTATAACCTTCTTTAAGCATGAAACATGGAAAACTGGATGTACTCGTGAAGAAGCAGGAAGCTCCAATTTGTATGCCATAGTACCCATCTTTTGCAACACCTTGTAAGGACCATAGTACTTTGGCGATAATTTATTATCCTTCTTAGCTTGCTTGAGGGACATTTGTTTATATGGTTGTAGCCGTAAAAATACCCAATCTCTTACATCAAAACTTCTCTCGCTGCGATGTTGATTTTCCTGTTGTTTCATTCGATTTTGTACCAAATTCAGGTTATCCTTTAAGAGTTGGAGAACTTCTTGCTGATGCTCGATGTGATCTTCCACTGCTTGAACCTTCGAATTTTCCCTTAAAGATGATGTGATCGATGGTGGATGATATCCATAAAGTGCCATAAATGGGGTCATTTTTGCTGCGGTATGGAAGGAAGTGTTATACCACCATTCAGCGAGAGGTAACCACTTGACCCATTGTGTTTGTTTATCAGATACAAAACAACGAAGATATCCTTCCAAACATTTATTTACTATCTCAGTTTGACCATTAGATTGAGGATGATAAGATGAGCTATGAGCTAATTGAGTACCCAAACAAGAAAATAACTCCGTCCAAAAATTTCCAGTAAAAATGGGATCTCTGTCGCTCACAATAATCCTTGGGCTTCCATGTAGCTTTTGAATTCTGTCCATAAATGTAGTAGCAACTGTACTTGCTTTAAATGGATGAGATAATGCACAAAGTGTGCATACTTGGTAAGTCTATCAACTACCACCATGATGACATTCTTTCCTTCGGACTTAGGTAAACCTGTGATAAAATCCATTGAAATCTCCTCCCAACGTTGACTTGGAATGGATAAAGGTTGTAGAAGTCCCGGGGTCTTAATTGTCTCTACTTTATTCTGCTGGCAAACCAAACATTTCGCCACAAACTTTTGAATATCAGATTTAAGGCCATCCCAAAAAAATTCTTTCTTCACCCTGTGGTAAGTTTTTAAAAATCCTGAGTGTCCTCCTAAAGGAGAAGTGTGCAATTCCAGAAGAATCTTTTGTTTTAGTTAGGAATTATTACAAAGATATAATCGATCTTTGTACCATAAGGAATCATTTTTCCAACTAAATGTATCAGATGTACTAGGATCTTGCTGCAACTTTTGAATGAGTGTCCATACATCTTTGTCCTTCTTTCATTCATCTCTTGCTTCGGTTATCCAATCTGGTTGGATAATAGAAATAGCACAAAGCAATGCTTCCACCTCTTCATTCTTTCTTGAGAGTGCATCTGCAACAACATTAAGCTTTCCTTTTTTGTAGATTATTTCAAAGTCATAACCCAACATCTTTGTGACCCATTTTTGCTGCTCTTCTAAAGATAGTCGTTGTTCCAAAAAGTGTTTAAGACTATCATGATCAGTTTTTACCTTGAAGTGTCTTCCCATTAGGTAAGTTCGCCATTTCTTTAGTGCATGCGGTATTGCTAACATTTCCTTCTCATAAATAGGTTTTTGTAAATACTTTCCTTTGATTGGACGACTTTCAAAAGCAATGGGTCTTCCTTCATGCATTAAAACTGCACCAATTCCATTTCCTGAGGCATCACATTCCACAATAAAGGTTTTTGTGAAGTCTGGCGTAGCTAAGACCGGTGCTAGGCACATTGCCTCTTTAAGATGTTCGAAGGCCTTAGTTGCTTCAGGAGTCCATGAAAATGCATCTTTCTTCAATAATGTTGTTAGAGGTGCTGCTATTCTCCCATAATTCTTAATAAACTTGCGATAATACCCTGTTAACCTGAGAAATCCTCGCAACTGCTTTATGGTTGTGGGGACTTTCCATTCCTTAATGGCTTTAATTTTGTTGGGGTCTACTTTAACACCCTCGTGAGATACAATATGACCCAGATATTCCACCTCTTGTACTCCAAAGAAACATTTGGATGTTTTTTCATATAATTGTTTCTCCTGCAATAGTTTGAGCACCCTGTCGACATGTTCAACATGATCCTTCCAAGACCTGCTGTAGATTAGTATATCATCAAAAAATACTAGCACAAATTTTCTAAGGAAGGGTTTGAAAATGGAATTCATCAACCCTTGAAATGTAGAAGGTGCATTGGTAAGGCCAAAGGCATGACCAAAAATTCATAATGACCTTCATGAGTTTGAAATGCTGTTTTTGGAATATCTTCGGTCTTCATTCTAATTTGATGATATCCTGAACGAAGATCCAACTTGGTAAAATAAATTGCTCCATGTAATTCATCCAATAATTCGTCAATCACAGGAATGGGAAATTTATCTTTAACGGTGAGCTTATTGAGCTCCCTATAATCTGGACACATTCGCCATGATCCATCCTTCTTGTGTACCAATACTACGGGAGCAGAGAAAGAACTTTGACTAGGTTGAATTATACCCGCCTCTAACATTTCTGCAATCATGCGTTCAATTTCGCTCTTTTGGAAGTAAGGATATCTATAAGGCCGGATGTTTGGAGGAACACTTCCCGGAATCAAATGAATAGCATGATCATGATCACGAATAGGTGGGAGTCCTTTGGGAGTTTCAAACACCTTGGAATGATTGTCCAAGACTTGTTGGAGATCTGCAGAAATAGATGATTTTGATGTCGGAACATCTAGTGAGCATAATTGTGAAATTACGCCTCGTTGTTCTTTGTTTAGAAGCTTTGTCATGAAATTAGAGCTTATTATCCTTCCTGGCTTCCCTTCAATACCCGTAATTCGACTTCCTTTCCTTCTGAAAAAAATTTCAAGAAAAGTTCTTGAAAATTAAAAGCTACCGTCCCCAAAGATTGTAACCATTGTACTCCTAGTACAACATCAGCACCTTCCATAGGAATGGAAAGCATTGGACTAGTCAATACATATTCCCCCATGGTTAGCTTGATATTATGGCATTTTCTAGAGCAATTTATAGTTCCTCCATTTGCAACCATCACTTGAGATTCTGGTGCTGGGTGTAGGAAACAATTTAATTCCTTGGCTACCTTACAATGAATAAAATTATGGGTGCTACCTGAATCAATCAACACTATTACCTTTTCTTCTTGATTTGTCCTGCTATCTTGAGAGTTTGAGGAGTGGTAATTCCTGCCAGTGCATTACACGATATGGTCGGATTCATTTCTTCCTCTTCTAGGGCTGGTTCCTGGTGTATATCCTCTTCTTGTTCATTTTCTTCTTCCTCTTCACAATCTATGTAAAATAATTTCTTCTCAGCACACTTATGACCTTTAGTGTATTTGCTATCATAACTGTAGCAAAGCCCTTTTGCTCTTTTTTCTTCCAATTGTTGTGGTGTCAACCTTGTAGGTTGTGGAAATATAGGCGTAGCAACACTTCCTTCTTTATAGAATTGAGTTGTAGGCTTCCTTGTCGCCATTATTTTACATTCAACTTTTCTTGCCAACCTGAATGCCTTCTCCAATGAATCTGGTTCCAAAACGCGAACTTGATGTTGGATATTATCCTTTAAAGTGCCTATGAAGAGATTGATCCTGTGTTCCTCTGGAATATCAGTTACCCTTATATTCAATTTTTGGAATTCCTCAATGTGCTGCCCCACTAAACCCTTTTGTTTGAGATTTATCAATTGGCTAAAGAAGGTGGTTCTCTTTGTATCCTCATAATGTGCTATCATTTCTTCCGTAAAAATTGACCAAGTGACAATTTTTTTACGGGAGCAAAGCCATCGATACCATACAAATGTATTTTGTTCTAAATGTAAAGTTGCAATGCGTACCTTTTGTGTTTTGCACGTTATGGAGATCAAAATATTGCTCCATCTGTAGTATCCATGTTACAGGATCCTTTCCATCAAACTTCCTCATATCCATTTTTGGAATATGGTGGTTCTTCCCGCCAACATTAGAGTTTATGAAATCATGATTAACATTGATTTTGTTCTCATCATGAGGTTCTTCTACTATCTTTTCACCATTAGGAAACATTTTTTGTATCAACTTTGTCAAACCTTCGATGTCTGTTTTTAGATCATTCTTCATGTTTTCCATGTTGTATTTCATGTCATCCATCTTAGCTTCCATGCCATCCATCTAAGCTTCCACGCCAGCTTCCATGCCATCCATCTTAGCTTGCATGCCATCCATCTTAGCTTCCACGCCTTTCTTCAAAACTTCCATTTCATTTTTTGTTACTCTTTGCGAGAGTGAAATTTGTTGCACTTGCTCTTGTAATTTTGATAGATCATGTTGCAATTCTTCATCTTCATGAGTCATAGTAGAGCCTTGAAGGCTTAATGGGTGTTGAATTATTTTTACGGGGCATCTTTTAGAACCCAATCATTATCTATTCTACAATATGCCCTTGGAATCAATTCAAATTGATTCTTCAAACAAGACTTATGCAATTCGGAAAAAAAATACACACCTTTTTCTTGCTTTTGAGGAGCTCGCTATTGAAATTGGATTATCTTTGTGATTGTAGCACTTCAATATCTAAAATTCAGCAATGAAATACCCCTCTGAATTATATTTTGAATGCCATAGGTCTGACCTGATTTGGATTCTCCAAGGCAAAGTTGTGTCTAATCTCCCACAATGACCTAATTATGGACTGGTTTAGTAGAGCGAACTTGTACGACTTGCCACGTGTCACTATTTCGTCTTTTGTCTCTGAAATTTATAGCCAAGAAACTACAGTCCGTGTACTTGCGACCAATTTTTACGGCACTCCAATCCGATGCCCAGAGAGAGAGTTATTGAACTTTTCCCACGATCACCTCTTTGAGATGAAATTCAGGAGCCTGAAAAAGCACTACATTCCACAGATCATATGTCCAAAAATATTGTGAACCAAACTCTGAAATTTTTTGACGAATTTCCTCAGGATTTCAGCTTCGCACCATATGAATTTCAGACTCTGAACCTTCGTACAAAAAACGTTATAGCAAAAATGCCACGATGACCTGTTTAGGAGCCTGAAAAAAGACCTAACTTCCACAGATGATATCTCTGCAAATATTGCGAACCAAGCTCTGAAATTTTTAGACAAGCTTCCTTAGGATTTCGGCTTCGCACCCTAAAAATTTCAGCTTCTAAAACTTCGTAGAAAAAAAGTTATAGCGAAAATGCCACGATGACCTGTTTGGAGCAGCGAAACCCTAGAATCCAAAGCTCCGATACCAAATGTTGTGTAACCAGCTCCAAAAATAGAAGAAAAGAGATATCAACGCCTTATAAATGAGCCACTTCGAGGGGCAACCTCCAATACATTACATAAATGAACAATTTTTGGATGATACAATTTACAAAACCTCCTTTCTATATATAGGAGTCCATGGGGCCACAATGTAATCCTAGTGGGCCACAATGTAATCCTAGCCGACCTAACAATAATAATTTAAGGGCACAATAATAACAAAATGGGGGTTACAAGGGTACAATAATAACAATAAGAGGGTTACACTAACAACAATAAGGGACTATACTAGTCATATAGGGAACTAACATAAAAACCTTAATGACAAGTTGTAAATCTCAAGTTTTTAAATCTTAAGTTTTTAAGGTACTTGAACCATGAAATTATGGAGAAATTATATTACTTAAACAATTTTTAAAAATGAACAAGTAAATAAAAAAATTATTATTCCAACAATAGTTTTAATTTTAAAGGAGAAAAATATATCTCTTTTCAAATCTTAGCATAAGACAAATTTAAATATAATTGCAACCAAAACCTAAAAATCAAGCATCAAAACAAAGTATCGCCTCTCAATGAGGCATACAATTTTTAAAAGTGTTATACAAAATGGTAACAATACATAATATCATGGTAATATCACTGCATAATTTAAAAATTCAACATTAATTTCTATTTTCTTTTTTACTTTTAATCAAAATATCAACATTGGTACATTCAATATAACATAAATTATTTTTGTAATTCATTGTTGCGCTGTGGATATTCTAAAGAGATGAATTCTTCATAATTAAAACATATAATCCAAAAAACATAGAAATGCCTCATAAATTCATAAAAAAATCAAATGGAAGTCAAAATTTTGATTTCAAGTTACCATGCAAACAACAATTACATAAAAGTGTCTTCGACAATTGTTCAAAATCAACCAAAGTTTCTGGCACACCATCAGAACCTACATCTTTAGATGAATGACTCGATGCAGACGAAGATGATCCATATTCTTCTCTTTCATCAACTAGTGCTCCATCTAAGTCAACATGCATGCCCACCATTTCAGAGTTCAAATGTCTTGTAGATCTACGACTACTTTCAGCAGAGTCTCATCTCAATAGTAATTGTTCTGGTAGCAATTTCTTCAAAATATTTATGGTCTTCAACCGAAGAGTTCCTCTCTTTGTCAAATTGAAGTCATACACAAGTATGTCAACATCCTCCAATTTTAAGACATCTGTGCGGCAACGATTTATATTTGTCCCCTTTCTTTTTCTCTTTCTGCCAATTTTTTTCAACTACCGTCTCTGGCTTGTACACACCATTGAAAGGGTGGGTACTTGTGGCATACCAATGTACATCAACAACTGTAATATCTTCATTTTCATTAATAAAATTTATAACCTTCGCAATTCAGAATGGATAGCCAAGTGGATCTTCATCTGCTAACACTTCTATCATGCAACCCTCCTTACCATCCTACACAGAACCCCTGTAAAGGTCTTCCATGGCTTCACGTTGTGCACGTGATCTTCTAGAACTAATATATATTTCTCTTTCCTCTACCTGTGGAGAATTAATAATGGTTTGAGACTGCTGTTGTTCAACAATGTGTGTTTCCTAATGTTCATTTGGCATATTTTGTAGCAAAAAAAAAGGAGTCTTCAAAAGTGTATCACTTTTATTACTAAAAAAAGACTCCCACCAAACTGAATCAGCAACATCGAAGTACTCATATGTATCTCTAATACATCTTTTAATTTCCTCTAGACATTCAGAATAATTTATGTCTCTCTTATGCCTTCGTGCATTATAGAGTTCTGCAACTAACTGTAACAACAATATATTTGATGAAAATATTGGATGCTCTGGAATGAACTTCAAAAATGCTAAATCTGATGATGGGCCCCATTATGCAATAGTTGAATACTTCTTGCCCCATATAAGTGTTATCCCATTAATTGTTTTGATACGAAATTGATGCTGGAAGCTAATGTCGTTAATTTGTTCAATGCATTTCTCCTCACCATGCGATCCCAAAATAAACCTTCGTATGTCAATAGTTTCTTCCAACACATGAAAAACAGGCTTTATAATGTACGATTTATTAATACATTCAATTAATGACGGCAGGCTCCCAACACCTTTCCTCCTCAATGTTACTGAAAAATGACTGAACATTTGATCATTATGATCATGAGTATGCCCAACAAGAAGGAAACCAACCTTTATCTTTTTAAAAAATTTCAATTCAACGAGCATGTTTAGATACCAAAAAAGAACTTGATTTTTGTTTTCACGACTTGTGTTGTTGAATTGTAAATACAAAAATTCAGGAAGAATACTAGACCAATGAGTAACCACACCATGGATTATAGTTATGGTCAGATTTGCATCATTGTGAATATTTGGAGTTGTGAATAAAACTCTTGGAAACATTTTCTCATTAAATACCATACAACCAACCAAGTGAAACTGAATGAAATTTTCCTCCTGTAATTTTTTCGGCATGTGGACAAAATGTGGAAGAAGTGTTTTTTTTTTGTCCATACCATCAATTATCAAACCTAGATATTTATTTGGATGATCATAACACTTCTTTCGATGTTTATACAACTTTTGCCTTTCACTTGTTTGTTGATTGCGATGCTCTTGAAGTTCTTTGACAACAGAATCTGTACATAAAGTAAAAGAAACATGTGAATAAATATATTTCATAGTTGATAACTATCCAATTTTAAAAAACAATGTTTTGAACGCATACCTCTTTCTGCCCCTTGACATTTCTCTATTTTTCCTTCTATTTTGTCCATTTAAATATGATTTTGGGGAAAATATGTTTTTTTCTATGGTTTTTGTGTTCAAAAACTATTTTTTAAAGGTTTTTAGATTCGAAAACCATAATTTTTTTATATTTTTTTAGTGAAAGAAAAAATGGTTAGGGTTTTAGGACAAAAATTTAGAATTTTTTTATTTAGAGTTTTTAGGACAAAAATTTAGAATTTTAAAACATGAAAATTTATTTTTAGAAATATGATTAGATTTTTTTTTTTTAATAAATGAGAATAGATAGTTTTAATTTATATTAAACCTATTTGTTTTTTTTAATAAATATATTGATGATTTCATTATTTAAATTGTTTTTTGTTTTGTGTTATTTGAATTTTTTTATTATATATATATATATTTTTTAATTTTAAATCTTATTTTTTTATTGTAATTTATAATTTTAATTTATTTTTGTTTATATTTGAAAACACATATTTTATTTATTTATTTTAATTTAAAATTCTATAGTATTATGTTTTATATTAAACAAAAATTGTTTTTTTCTATTATAATTGTTCTAGTTTTAAAAAAATAAAAATAAAAATAAACATTTTCATATATTTGTTTGTTTATATTTTAAAACATATTTTTTTTATTTTTTTATTTTTTTATTTTTTATTTTTTATTTTTTATATTTTTAATTTTAAGAAAATAAAAAATAAAAAATAAAATCTTCTTATATATGCGGATGAACATTAATGTAGATGGGATGGACGTCCCTGGGAGGTTTTCGAAGTGGTGTGCGTGGTGTGGCCATATGGCCACCCACAGGCGCATTAGCTCGCCCATTAATATCACTAGCCATAAACGCATTAGCGTCATTAATATTCACCATCGCCGAAATTTTGAGCTCCTTTGGTTCATTATGCCTCCACCGCACAGGCTCTCTATTCATTCCCTCCCTGCTTGCTTGTCTCCTGCTCCGCAGAGATGCCTTGTCCTCCTGGTAGCGCTAAGCCAAGCGCTCGAACGCATACAAGAAGACGCTGCTTTCTGCTTGGCTACATTAAGATAACGCCAGACTTCCACCACACCCAGAGTTCACTCTGTTGCAAGAATTCTTGGCCTCCTGCAATTCACTCCTCGCCTGAACCTGAGAAATGCCATTCCCATCCAAGCACCACTGCAAGAATGCCTCGCCTCAGACAGAGAATGAGAAGCCGACGCGCCAGCAGTCGAGGCAGAGCTATTCGCTCTCAGTCCACCTCCAGTTCTGATACCTTCTCCGTTGACTTCTCTCATGGCCACTACCCTGAAACCCGGAGCAAACGGGGAAGAGCCAGACTTGCTGGGAAGGCGCACCCTTTCCATGGCTGCCAGCCTCATGACGTTGCGTCTCCTTCGCAACCATCCTCTCAGCCTTTAGCCACCCCTAACTCCACTCCAACCGCCCAAATCTCCCTCTGCCAAACCACCCACAGAGCTGAGTTTCAATTCGCTTGCACCATGGACAAACCTGTTATCACCGCCTTCATCACGGTCACCCTTCGGGAGGAAGCAGCAAGCTCTACCACTTCAGGCGTGCCTATTCAGCAGAACCCTCAGGACAAAGACGACTCCAAGAACGAGAGAGCTCCGCCGGGGATGGAAAGTGCTGGAAGGGATGACACCAAGGAAAAGCTGCATGATGAAGCTGGAAAAGCCACCTGTGCAGCAACTGAAGATGAAGATGGCAACAATGGCGAATACAGGTGCCTCATTGAGGAGGAACCTCACTCTTCTGCAAATGATAAGTAAACACGGTAACCTCTGCGGGAATATGGCTCCGAAGCCCAGGTCTCATGGGTCTATTTTTGTTTTTTTGATAATCTCTCTTTTGCTGAGAATGAAAAATGTTGTCTATTTTCTGAACTTAATGCTAGTTTCCCCTAAGTGGGCGGCAAGAAAATTATCTAAGGGATTGGTTTCCCCCTCAGGGGCAGTTTAGAATCATGTTTTTTTGATAGCTTATACCTAGCTCTCAGGCTCACTTAGCTGAGGCTGCAGTTGCCATGAATTATTATGTTATATAAATAGAAATAGACTTATTCAGGAAAAAAATAAAAATAAATAAATATATAATAATAATAATTGTTTATATATATATATATATAATTTTGTTTTAAACAAAAACTATTATAATAAAAAAAAATGTATTATTCAAAAAAAAAAACAACAACTATTCAATTAAAATTTTAAAATATAAAAAAAAAATAAAAACAAATATTAAGACAATTATGATTTGAAAAAAAAATTTAAAAATAAAAATAAAAATAATAATTTGCAGGCCTCTACCTAGTCGGGGGCCGGAGGTAGGCCGGGCAGCCCTGGACGGCGCCACCTGGCCAGCCTCTGACCCTTGGCTTGGCGATGTCGTCGAGGGTTGCCTAAACTGCCTTTGGCCC
The DNA here is from genome assembly GCA_034641835.2 of Pinus albicaulis. NCBI lineage: Eukaryota > Viridiplantae > Streptophyta > Pinopsida > Pinales > Pinaceae > Pinus > Pinus albicaulis. The sequence goes on from CM076578.1 coordinate 1,580,296,684, forward strand.
TCGGCTCAGTGGAGGGTGATTCCGAGAATCTCCCTTCGCCCAGCCAGAGGCCAGAGGTAGGCCAGACAGTTCTCGACGGTGTCGCCTGGCCTGCCTATGGACCCTGGTTGGGCGGAGGCAGGCCGAGCGACGTTGTCGAGGGTTGCCTGGTCGACCTCCAGCCCCCGGCTGGGCGGAGGGTGATTATGAAAATCTCCCTCCGCCCAGCTAGGGGCAGGAGGCTGGCTGGGCAGCCCTCGACGGCGCCGCTCGGTCGGCCTCGAGAGAATCACCCTCTACCTAGCCGGGGTTCGGAGGCCAACCGGGCGGCACCGTTGAGGGCTGCCCAGCCAGCCTCCTGCCCCTGGCTGGGTGGAGGGAGATTTTCGACGGCGCCGCCCGACTGATCTTCGACCTCGGGCGAGCGTAAAAACAAATTTTTATTTTTTTATTTTTTGTTAAATTTAAATATATAATCAAATTTATAAATTTTTATTTCTTATTTTTATTTTGTTTTAAATATAAAATATTAATGTTTTTTTTTTTTTTTTTTTTAATATAAAATTTTTAATATTTTTAAAATATATATAATGTTTTATAATAAAGTGTTTTTTTTTTTTTTTTTTTTTTTTTTTTTTTTTTTTTAATATATAATTTTAATATTGTTATTATATAAAGTTTTAATGTTGAATGTTGGGCAAAAGAGCATAGCTATAAGCGTATTTTTATGAATCGAGTAGATGGGAAGAGTCATAGTTAAGTATTGGTTCGTGATGCAGTTGTAAGAAAACTAACATATGAGGATAAAGATGCAAAAGGAGATATAGTTAACATTTATAAAAAACTGCAAGCATTGATTAACTATATTATAGATCTATGTTCAAATGAAGGAGATTTGGTTTTGGATTTATTTTGAGGTTCAGGTGAGTTTTATTATACAAATTTAAATTTAAATATTTTATTTTTTACTTTTTATATCTTTATACTAATTTTCTTACTCTTTTTTTTTTTGCTTGATGATTAGGTACAACACTAGCATGTTGTCTACCAAAAGGAAGAAATTGCATTGCCAGTCAGAAAGACCGAGTGCAATGCAAATTTATTCAATAAAGAATTAATGCTCTTGAATTCATTCCAGATGCGAAGCAAGAAGTTGGTTTGAGGAAAGGGGATTTTAATGAATCACATATGGAAAAAAAAGCAAAGGAACCTCAATCACCATTATATGGAATGATTGGAAAGGGACACTTTGGAAGATTTGCAGACATGAAATATCCATTAAAAGATGACAATGACCAAAATGAAACAGAAAATGTTGCGGAAGAAGCCATCAATGATGTTCTAGATGATGTTGAACATGTATTAGTTGATATTGTTGATGATCTTTAAGTTATGCTTGCAAAAAAAGCTCATTTTTTAGATCTATTAATCAGTTTTATTTGCAATGTTTAGACTATGATATTTTATGAGAAGAATCCTTATTTTTTGCCAAAAACATGTGATTACTATGATTTTTTGACATAAAATTCAATAAAAATGCTATTTTCTTAAGTGTTTTTTTAAAGATTTTCCCCAAAAAATAGTTTATTTAACATGTTTTTTTTACAAAAGTCTCTAAAAGTGTATTTTTTGCATTCTATTTATATTGAAAATTTGTATTTTTTTGTCATATCGTTCAAAATATTTGTTTTTTAGCGACAATTATTTGATGTGCATTGAAAAATTAATTAGCAATACATAAACTTGTAAAAAATATAAACTTTATAATATTGACCCTTTTTTTTATTTTTTATCTACGTGAAAAAGAGAAGATATCATTACAAATTTTTATTTAAAAAAAAAAATTATTCTTTTCTTTTTAAAACACAAGTACATAAATGCACTTAAAAATAAACATCTCATGGAAGAAGAAGACATTAGAAAATGTATAGTGTCAAAATCAATCCTCTAAAAAATTGTTGGTGATGATATGCCACCACTATTCAAAATCGATATAAAAAGCATCAAAAAAAGAAAAAGAGATTCTACATCACCACTTTTCAAAATCGGGTGTTTTTCTTGCTACGTCAAAAAGTAGGTATTAGTGCAATTACCTATTTCAGCGGTAACAGTGTTAGTATTGGACGATAAAAAATAAATAAAAATTATATTAAAAACATCAAAATAGTTCGCTTACCTGATTCGTCCCTTTGTGGCCCTGGAGGCAAGGACATCTCAGGATCACCTCTGAAATCTATACCTGCATAAGGGAAGTCTTCAATTGTGAAGACTTGGTTCCTTAGCCACATAAAGTACGTCGGAGTGAACTGAACCACTGAACCGCCATCGCCACCATAGCGGGCCATTAATGCAACCCAACGTACCATCCGAGGTTCCCCACAATCTACTGGGATAAGCTAAGGGGCGAGAAGCGAGATTCTCTCCAAAGAAAAATAAATTAAAATGGTGCCATAACCAAAGTTTTTTTAACTTTGCATTCTTTGCTTTAGTTAGTTGGCCTTTCATGTTAGCCAATACCCCTTCGCACTAGTTGAATATGGTAACTCTGAAAGACTCTACCACGGTTTGAATTTGAGATTTAGTGGCTACATGTGGAGCCACACTTCCACACAACTTGGTTACCGTGAATGCAATCACTTTGAGATCTAATCACAAGATAGTTTTTATGTCTATGCGATTATCCTTTGGATCTGCCTCATTAATGAAAAACTATTGTTTGTCGCTAGCAATGGGTAGGCCACCCTGTCTAGCCCCAAATAAGGATATGTTTTCTCCTATTTGGGACAATCTAGTGAGGAAATAGATATCCTCGAGCTCAATTTTGAGTCGATGGTCACCAATGATAAATCACTGATCTTGAACTTCCCATGCGTTTACTAGCCATGTCATCAGCTCTACTTGTGCTTTCATATCTTGGATCACCCATAACTTATATAACAAACAAGTTTGAAATGCACGTATTGTGGTAGCATCTTCCATGGCTTCATTGTCTATAGCCTCATTCTCACATTCTCTCCACTCTAGCATGGTGGAATAGCCTGCAAATAAACATATTTGAAAGTTAGAAACCATTGGAGTGTGAAACTTTAATCATTTTTAAGAGAATTTGTAAATTTTAAAATGGTCACGGTACCTTTGCAGTTTTTGTTCAGAGACAGTATGGACATCTGCACGGGATCCACACAAAAACCGTGGTAGGCCGATAATTTTCCTTTTGAAAAATTATCGGGGTTTGCAGATAGCGCGCGCATGACTTTCGAACCCCCGAGAGCGCATTTTTGAACATAAATTCCTCCCAAAAAATGAAATTAAAGCTAAAAAAGAGGATTGAAATGGATAGAAATGAAGAGTAAGATGATGTGGATTACCTGGTTCTGACGAATCACAGAATGAACGGTCGGTTCTCCCGATATTAGCTCCGGAACTTTTTTGCCAAAAGCTCTCAATTCACTGCTTTGAAGACAAAAGGTGAAAATGATTTTGTTAAACTCCTTTTTATAGTTTTGAATGAATAAAATATTATATTTTAATTATTTTTTACTCTAAAAGACTATTTTTTTGATATTTTTTCTTCTTGGAAACAGATTTGTGTAATCTTTTGAGTTTCTGTGCAAGATACAAGTTTTTTGGTGAAAAGAATTATTTTGAATCACTTTTTCGGGCTCTCGAAAATTACGAAAAAGCGAAACCCTGGAGTTCTCTTTTAAGCCCTTTTTATACTCTCTAAATATGAAAAGATCATTGAGTACTTGACTGTTTGAACTCGTTAAAGGAAATGAACAGTCGTCCCTTTAGTATGGGTTGACCCATTTTTCGAACTGAAATGGATTATTTACGAAAAATGTATACGTTGACTAATCATGGTCAATAGAGTTCTCTCCTATATTATTTTATCCTTTTTTCGGGCTTGAGAGACTAAATTTACGAAAAACAACTATGGAGTTTACTTATGTTTTTCTTCTGACTGCCTAAAACTGAAAAACATCGAGTTTCTGCTGTACTGAACTCGTTAAAATTTAACAGTAAAGGACCTATCGATTACAAACAGGACCGAACCACTCCTTCTTAGGGTTCGATTTTAAAACTAAGATGGACTTATTCGAAGGATGAGCTTCCACAAACAAGAAAATGTTATCCTCCTCAAGCTTGTCAAAAATAAAGAGGTACTTGCTAGTAATGGTGGGGGAAAAAGAGAGAAAAAGAATCCAATTGTCATCCTCGTTTAAAAAGCAGTATACCACTCTTGAACACGACACTTTGTCACACTTGTACCTGGGTTGGGAAATCCTTTGTCTAACAGTTAATCAAACCACATTGAAAGTCTTCAGTTGATTTATGGGTATTAGCTTTAGGTCAATTGTTACCAAACCATATGCAATTTCGTTATGTGTTCAAGAGACAGTTCAAATAAACCATTCATTGTAAACATTTGTCTCCATTTGCGTTGACCATCCCTGAGTCAGTGGTTGCAAATATTTCTTAAAAAATTGATCTAATGGTTTCATGTCATGGGATTTTTACGACGAATCACTTTCTTTCGATGACAGCTCATTGTCTAGGAAGTTTATATAGAATCCTATCAGTACCTTGGAATTTACATGCCCTAATGGCAGGTTTCTCGCCTTCAATGACATATTGCATCATTGAACTTCGATCGAATGATTTTGTGAAGTGTTCGACTGCAAATCATTCATTCACACTTTGTAGATTGTACTGAGTACTTTGAGAGCCATTGTCATTATTGGTGATTTCTCTCACGCTTGTTAACAGTTCACATCATTGACTGATAATCAAGTGGTTTCTACTATATTCAAATTTGACACAATCAATTGCATGGATAGAATCATACTAGTTCGGAAGTGGAAATCAAGACCCTGGATCTACTTTCCACCATCTAGGCTGCGAGGAGTTTTATTAATTATGATACAGTAGACTACTTATGACAGATGGTTGCATCCATGCTGTGTCTTCTATTGATGTAATATTAAAATCATATCTATACCAGAACATTTAGTTAGTTTTTATCTGAGTATGGGAATGCCTACCTTAGCGATTATATATATATATATATATATATATATATATGCTTGCACTGAATGTTATTACATGTTTTCGACCGGTGTGTCCGCATTCCAATCTTCAGAATGATAAAGCACTTCACTCTTTAGAACAACCTTAGACTTCACACTTTAGGGGGAAATCTGTTACACGTTATTTTGTCACCATGAAATTTGATTGTCCATATAGGTTCATCACTACTTATATTGTGCTCCATTGGAAGTAAAAAACCCTAATGTTCCCAAACCAAATCTTGGATTGGAGAAAATCTGATTAAAGCCCTTAAAAATCTAACTTCGCACTTTTCCTAGCCTTTTCCTGCGGGTTTGCGAATACTTGTTCTATAGCTTGCGGTAGCTGCCGCACGTTCTGCTAATAAAACCTATGGACCCTCATAAAAAGTCAAATAAAGGAAAAAGTAAGTTCTAGAAGCCCAACTGGTCGAATATTATCCTAACTGGAAGCTTTTAGAGGTGCGATTAGTTCGAGCTTTACCCCTCCACTCATGGAGCTCTATCCCTCCACTCATGGAGCTTATTCCTTGGTCTATGGAGCTCAAATCCCTTCATGAGAGGAAACCAACCCCCTCTTCATGGAACTGAAACTACCTCCATTTCCCTATAAATTGAGCTCATGTTTCAATCTCAAGGGTAGCTTGTATAAGGTAATTGCTGAAGAAATTCTCAAGAGAACATACTCTCTACACGAGTTGTTGTTGGCATGAGAATGATCACACCCTTATGTCTATAACTCCATGCTGGTTCAAAGAGAGGAAGGCTTGTCAAACTGAAGGAGGCACGATTGTTCAGGACCCCGGGAGAAACTTGTACGACATCAAGGTGTCAAGTTGTAAAGTTACTCTTTTCATTCAAAGATAATACATATGGATCTCCTTTTCTCATTGAGTTGTTCTTGTGCTTATTTGAATAATTCAATACTTAGACTCCTTGATCACTAAGTTAGATTAGATGTTTTTAATTATTATATGTTGTAGGTTCTTTTAATTCTTTTGTCTGTCTTTGATTGCAGGTTCTACTTACTGGAGAATCCTCTTTGAAGCGTCTAGATAAAATACTGCACCAAACATTGGATTTCAAGGTAGGGGCATGTCCTCTTTCTTTGTTTATAATAATTCTGAATTGCAAATAATCTAGAGAAAATGATTTACAAATGGATGTTTGTTTCTATCTATTTGTAGAATACTAGGGAGATCACTCTTGTCCGCAAGAGGGATTAATCCACATAACATATATGTTTGCATTGAATGTTTTTATAGGTTTTCGACCAGTGTCTCCAATCCAATCCTCGTAATGATAAAGCACTTCACTCTTCAGAATAACCTCAGACTTCGCACTTTAGGGGGTAATCTGTTACATGCTATTTTGTCACCATGACATTTGACTGTCTGTATTGGTGTTTCACCACCTATATCATTTTCCCTTAGAAGTCAAAAACCCTATTTGTTCTTGAAACAAGTCTTGGAATTGGATAAAATATCTGTAAACCCTTAACAGTATACCTCTGCACTTTTTCTAGCCTTTTCCTACGGGTCTGCGAATGTTTGGTCTATAAACTGCAACAACCCTCACACATTCTGCTACTATTACCTGCGGACCACTGTAAAAAGCAAAATAAAAGAAAAAGTAAATTCTAGAAGCCTAGATGGTCAAATATTCCCCCATCTGGAAGCTTCTAGAGTCGCGATCAGTTCCAGATTTATCCCTCCACCCATGGAGCTTATCCCTTGGTCCATGGAGCTCAAATCCCTTCATGATAGGAATCCATCCCCGTCTTCGTGGAACTGAAACTACCTCCATTTCCCTATAAATTGAGCTCAATTTTCAGGCTGAAAGGTAGATGGTAGATGCTGAATAGATTGTAAAGGTAATTGCTGAAGAGAATTCCCAAGAGTGCATACTTTCTACACTATTGAGTTAATGTTGGCATGAGAATGATCACACCCTCGTGTCCATAACTCCATTCTGGTATTCAGAGAGGAAGGCTTATCAAACTGAAGGAGAAACAATTGTTAAGGACCCCGGGAGAAATCTATACGACATTAAGTTGTAATATTACTCTTTTATTCAAGATAATACATATGGATCTCTTTTTCTCATTGAGTTGTTCTTATGCTCGTTGAAATAACATCAATACTTAAATTCCTTGATCACTAAGTTGGGTTAACTTTTCTTGATTATTATATGTTGCAGATGCTCTGATTCTTTTGTCTTGTCTTTGATTGTAGGTTCTACTTATTGGAGAAGCCACTTTGGAGTGACGAGACAAAAGACTGCATCAAACGTTGGATTTCAAGGTAGGGACATGTCCTCTCTACTTTCTTATAATAATTCTGAAATGCATTTAATCTAGAGAAAAAGATTTCCAAATGGATTTTTGTTTCTAGCTATTCGTTGAATACTAGGGAGATCGCTTTTGTCCACAAGAGTGATTAATCCACATAACACAAGGGTAGTATTACCTTAGAAGTACTGGAGTCTCTTATTTTTCCTAAAAAAATACATCACTTGTGAAGGTCTTTTTGGGCTAGCTTTTCTGTTTCACATCCGTCTCCTTGGTCATTTCCGAGACATGCCCTTTAATTTTCCATATTATCTTAGAATGTCCTTGTTGAAAATGTCTACTTATACCAAGGAGAGGGAAACACATGTAGAGGAGAACCACTATCATCACGATCTGATAAAAAATATTATGATAGAGGTTCTACACAAATAGGACAAAACATGGGAGGAATTCTTGTTGGAGAATTACTTCATGGATGATGAGAAGGAGCCTGATTCATCAGGAACCATCGAGGAAGACCCAGTGGAGAAGCCAAGAAAAAAACCCCAGACCCGTGGTCAGTTGATAGAGGAGGTCAAGAAAGACGAGGAAGTGGTGGTAACTGGGGAAACCGTAGGGAAAAATCCCAAGTTGAAGGGTACTTCTGCCCCTGCTAAGTGCTTTACAAGAAGCCAGTCTACGAAGCTAGCAATAGAGGAAATTGCAGAGGAAGGGGTACCACAAGTCAAAAATGAAAAAAAAAGGATAAGAAGCCCTGAGACTTGTCAAATGGGAAAGGGAAGATTGAGCTAGCCGAATTCATCAACAAATGAGAATGGAAAGCCGTGTCTTTCCAAACCCACCGTTGCGGGAAAGTGGGAATAAGACAGTTGAAGACTGCTAGGGGTGAGAGGAACCAAGTTTTCCCCAGTCCTCTCAAGGACAGCATGAGGGGGAGGGAACTTCCCAGAAAAAATGGTCCCGAAAGGAGATGGAGGAAATTATCACTGAGCTCACTATGTCTAAACGAGTTCTTCGGAAGGAAAATGAAACCTTAAAGGAAAACAACCTACGCATGCAGAAGGAATTTGATGAGTGGCATAAGAAGGCATGCTGAATTATGAAGAGGAAACGGACCCAAATCGACCACTTGCAGAAAAAATAATGAAGAATATCAGGGTCGGCTCCGGGAAGTTGAGGGCAGCAGGGCCCAATTAGATCACTTGGCTACAGTAGCTGCAACAAAGGGCAAAGATTGAATTTTTATTTCTAAAGTTGCAACACTTTTAGAAGTTAGGTGTGGGGGAGATGTTGATTCCAGATTTTGCTCAATTTTGATAACGTTCTAGGGCCTTGCTTTCCACCTTTTTGAACTCTTTTTGACCCTTAACTGCTCTCATTTTTCCATATTATATTTGTTTTGACTAAAAGGGTGCTGTGAGCTTAGAGGTACGCAAACTATCTTAAAAAATATCATTTCACCTTGTTCTTAAGTATTTTTGAAGCTAAGTGTTACCTAATCAAATTATCTACAAAATTCAAGTTCGACTGATTAAATCTTATGTAGACTAATAAATTTTCGAATAAGCTCCACGATCTTCAGTAGACAACCTGTGATTCACTGATTTCTTGCAGACATTCCGCGATTTTCTGTAGATGCGGATTTCCTGTAACTGCCCAGATTTCCTGCAGCAATATCGACGATTGTGTATGTTCCAGTTAGTCTCAAGTAGAACAAGAAAATGGGTTTTATTAGGAAATCCACCTATATGGACATTGTCCTATTGGCTACCTCGTACTTGTCATCAAAACCGCCCAGATCTCCAATCCTCTTATTGATGGGCGTATTATGAAAAAGCTCTAGCAACTCAACGAAATCAATTTGATCCATGCTTTCAGTCATGGATAAAACTCAGCCTAACTATTTTTGTTGTCCTGTCTAGTTATTATTAGTAAATAGCTGCAACGCAAAATTTTTCCTAATTCGAGCAAGCTTATGCCTATGTACTTGTATAAATACTGTTATGTTTTATTTTCAAAGAAGGTTGGACATATTGGATTTTTATATCACTGTAATACTTATCCAGATTAATATAAAGTTACATGTTATGTTGATATTATCATGTAAACTCCTTTAGCAGGAAGAGAGGTTGTGAGTAAGGGAGGGTCCCCTTTTCTCACAACTCCATTTGTTACATATTTGTGTTTCTTTGATTATTTCTGATGAATTGATAGAGTTATTGCACACCTGATTATTTCTCTTTTTCTAATTTGTAGCAACACGTGTATGATGGTTAAATGGTGAAGTTTATTTGATAAATATGTTTGGAGTCATTTGATCAAGCTATGACTTATGTTATGGAATGTTAAGTTGATTTTATTGTTGTTTGTTTGATCCCTCATATTTTTTAGATCGACATCAACAATCTTAGGTGTTATAGAGGGATGATTAAATCTGCTCCATAACCTTTGCTGCGAAGTGTTGATGAGGGAAAGAGACATTAGAGTTATGTGTGTGTGAATGGTTTAAATTAGAGAAACACTTAAGGTATTGGCCTGCATATATTTTGCACAACATCTCATAAGCTTACTTACCCCTAGTTGATGATTTATGTTTGTCAAATTATAAGTCTATAATTTTCCCAAAAGCCACCAGCGGAAGCAACACTGGAATCCAAAATCCTTACACAGCCTGGATATGATGAACGATTCCATCCATTTGTGCCATAGGGAGGTTAAATGAGACTTGTCCGATGAGTGGGAGGATTCAAAGTCTTTTTCAGGGTCAAGGGTGGCCAGTCTGGGTCCCTGGTTTTGCATGTGGACGAGGTTTGTGTGTAGTGAAGTGGGTTTTCACAATCAAATGCAAGACGAGGGTTGCAATCAAGAGCAGGATCATTATCTGAAGTATCACATCTGAATGTTCCGATAACATAGTTTATTATAGACACACCCTCCCCTAGATATTCGATAATAGATGCAAGCAATGGGATGTACAGGGAAATGCATGAAATGTGATTGTGGGTGCATAACCGCCGCAGGAGAGAAAAAAGGTCGGGAAGATGTATAAGATAGACATAAATAGTGCTACTTACCCCGTAAAAATTGACTAATTTCCATAAAAATCTCAACCAAGAAACACTAAGATTTGGAATGAAAACCCCAAGAGAATATCCCAAAGGCTACCTTCCCAAAGATGTCAACAATGCACATACCTTTGTATAAAAACCCATAATAATCATAACAAACAATCCCTGCGTAAGCGTGTAACTCTTACCAGAACACACACCCTTGTCCTACATCTTAACTGAGAGGAAAGACTTCTTCATGCAATAGAGTTGCCTTCCACACCAGATGTCGATAGTGCAAATGCCTCTAGCCAACTAGAACCATATTTTTCCATATCCATCGCCATAGAGTCCTCCATTGGGAACTGTAGTATTCTACGAAGTCCAAGGCCACCAGACTGAGGAGCTCAAATCCCCCCCCGAACTAAACCTTAGTTAGGGATTACTCTGCACTTCATTGGCCTTGCACCTCACAGAGAAGCCAAGTTGGCGATGGAGATGATCTATCACGTCCATCCTAGGAATTGTTGCTTT